>VDFB02255585.1:0-21474 GCA_007258455.2 Sequoia sempervirens
TCACCATGCACCTTAGGTGGCATTGCATCCTGACTTTCCACAGTGAGTAGTTAGTTCCATTGAATCTTGGTATCCTTCTTGAATGTTTGTCATCTTGGGTCACCTCAAGCTTTTAGACTTCTTCAGAAGAACCTTCTTTGATACCAATTGTTGGAAAAACAAGGACAAACAACTAAGAGGGGGGCCTGAATCAGTTGTCACAAAATAATAAACTTTTCAAACATAACTTAATCTTAGATCTGATGAATAAGAAATTAACCATAAGCAATTAACACATCAGAGAGATAGAGAACACCAAGATTAACCTTGTTAGGGGAAAAACCATGGTGGATGTTAGTCCACAAGATTATACCCTATTAAAAGTATAATGAAATCAATAAAGGGGAATGCACATGCATTTAGGCACACTGCCTAGAGCTCACTGTTCAATTACACAAGGGGCTCACTACCCAACAGTATAGAATATGATTAAAATCCAGAGAGTATGAACTGAGAAAATAGCTACTCCGCAAGCCTGATTATAGTTCCAATTAAGCACATAAAACTCCTTCACAAACTACTTCAAACTTCGCTCGATCTTCTTTAGCCTGATTACAGTTCCAATTAAGTAGAGAAAAGATTTCCACCAGATAACTGAGAGATTAGATCATTTTATTTTGTTTGATAATTGGTTAACCTCCTCGGCCTTGATTTATCCTAAATAATTCATACAATTACATGATCAAACCATTTTCCAATTTCTCTATCGATTTGTTAAGATAGACCTCTAGGCAAAATACCCTTCAAGTTTCAAGCAATGTGGTCCAGGGATGAGAATTTAATTCCATTATTAAAATCCTAGTGGACTAAGTGCCCCTTCGTTGAAGGTTCTAGGATGTATCAACTTTGTGGAAAAATGAGGTATCTAAAGGAAAAGATAAAAAATGGATTTTAAAGTATTTTAAGATTTTTTTGCTAAAAAAGAAAAATTTGAGAAAAGATTATTGGATCTTTATGATTTGGTGATAAAAAGGGCATTGATATGTTAGCCTTTGAAAAGGAGAAGTGTTTGAAGGCTGAGCTAGATGAATTTTTGTCTCGATAAGAGTTTTAGTGGAAACAAAAACCAAGGGAGATTTGGCTAAAATATAGGGACACGAATCCAAGAATTTTCCATGCGTTAGAAAAAATTAGGATTCAAGCGAATAGAATCTATTCTATTTAAATTGAAGATGGTGTTACTCTTTCCTTAGGGGATGATATTGGGCATGAAGTGTTGGACTTAGGGAACATTGAGAGGGGGGGGTGAATCAGTGTTCAACAAATTTAAACTTTAAATCCAGATCTTAAGTCATTCACACCACATAAACAGAAATAAAGATGCAAGCACATGAACAAGATAATCAAAGCACCATAACACCAATATTTTACGTGGAAACCCTATTAATGGAAAAACCACGGTGGAGATTAATCCACAATTATACTTTGTTAAAAGTATGAACAAAAGGGAATGCACTTGCATTCAGGAACACTGCCTAGAGCTCACTGCTCAAAATAAGGAAGGCTCACTGCCTTACAAAGTGTTTGTGATTACAAAAAAAATTGAACTGAGAAGATAACATCTACAAATGCTTGGATTCGGTTCTAGTGAGCATAAACCAGATTTTTGAACCCGGCTGAATTACGCAGTGCGTTGCTCTACTACGCCTTAATTCACAGCGATCTCATACGCTCAAGCAAAATTCACTCAACTGATCTTCTAATGTACGCTTATACAGTTGCTCTACTCTTTTTCACACACACACACACACACACCTTCTCACCACCTCATTCTTGCTTGAAAATTAATTACCGATCTCATATATATATCTGCTAGCAAACATTTTAATCACTTAAGTCGGCTTCAACAAAACATGAGATATTCTCCAACAGTCGGCTCAAATCACAAGTTATATTTAATGCACACCCATCAAGGTCGGCTAAGACATAGCTGGGACCCGAAACAATATTCTCAAACTTAGAAACAATTAAACAACTACTCCTTATACATCCATGACACGCTACATTCATTGAGTCGACCACAATGAGCAAATAAACAGAAAATCATTCTTTTGAATCTCCTAACTCGTACACCGATTAATGCAATACCACAAAACTTAACAAAAAGATAGTATAGATTCTTAACAAACTCTCTCGGAGATCCACAACTCAAAATGATGATCTAGTGAAGCATACAGATAGACTAACTGATTGGATACCCTGTTCTTCATGCTTTTTGCCGGTAACACACTGCCTTCTACATTTCCTACCGGTATAAGTAGTTCCTGATCTGGGGACCAAGATAATGACTTTAGTTGCCATCAATGACAACACTAGAAGCCATAAACAATCTCCTCATATGCAATCAATTTACCCCTTTGGCATTGATGGCAACACTTAGTGAAAAATGACTAAGTGTCAGAACCAAAACTCTAAAATTCAAAACACTAGTCCCCCTTAGAATGTCAAGGCATTTTTTATTGCTCTCCTCCCCCTTTGACATCAATGAAAAAACTTTACTGCTTACTCTCCTTTTGCTAAAATTTACACTGCACTCTCTCCTCCTTTATTGATGCAAAAATTGATCAAAATTGAGAAATTACAACTGTTGCACAAATCAAAAAATTATTTTATACTTATCCTTCATCTCCGGAAGAAATTTATTTCAAGCATTTACTGCAATCCCAATAATTATTATCAAACTATTGTTTTCTAATGCCCGGTTGATGATCTGAATGAGGGATTTTGGAATTGTAATCGCTTCTTCCAACTCTTCTCCTTTCTTCAGAATCTCAATTTGCTGCTCCAATCTACATTCAGTTAGATCCTTCACTTTCCAGAAAGTTTCCATAAGGGTTTTTCTAGAAAAGTGAACCTTTGCATGCCCAGCCTGCAACTCATGAATCTTTTTCTTGACTACTCCATCCTAGTCTTGAAACATATTGTAATCCTGACCAATTTTGCTTAACTCACTCTCAATTTTCTCCAAATTGTCCTTGCATTTACCAACCACATGAGGCCACTGAAGGCAATAATTGTAGATCTTATTTGCTGAGTTAATGCATTGCCTTAACACATTCATTTTCTTTTTCAGTTTGGCGAGAGACAACCTAAACTGCTCCTTAAAATGTAAAATTACTTCTTCCTCTTTCATGTCCTGAGGCACAAAGGCCATAGCCTCCCTGGTACATTCGATCAACTCTTTTGGAAGTACATTCTGCAAAATTTCCAATTCAATGTTCTTGTGCACAAAGTAACTACCTAGAGTTTCTTCAATCAAGTTTTGTTCATATGATGTTCCATTTAACCATATGTCAACAATCTTTTGCATTCCATATTCCTCCTGAACAATCTGCAATATCTTTGTTTTGAATAGAGCACCTTCTTCATCACTTTCTTCTGCTATCATTATATCCAATTCCACTGATTCTGCTTCATCTTTTGGAGTGTAATCATCAGAATCTTCTTCTAGTATATCCATAATTACTTGCTCTTTGCCTTTTTCTTCAGTTCTTGGAGATTTGTGTGTCGGGGAAATGTCATCTGCAAACTCTAGAGCCCTTTGATCTCCTGTTACTCTGGTTAAGGTTTCAACCACTTGATTTTGAATTGACTTCTTTTTTGGAACATCTCCAATATTGCATAATCTTATTAGATTTATGATCACTTATTTTGAAATTTGATAGGGTTTATCTAGAGTAAGGATACCATCATCTAGTCTATTCAAGATAAACTTGACCACTTCCACATTGACGAAATAAGGAAACTCATACCAAATGTCCAAACTCTTGCGTTTCGTACCTTCAAGCCACTTCAATTCACCTGCTAGCAACAAATTTCTTACATCCCTGATCTTCCTACTACTATATTCATCCAGAGTCACTGTTCCTTTGATTTGCTTCATTTTACTTTTTGTACCAAACAAGGTTTTCTACCGAGCACAAAATCCGAAATTCTACAAGCAACTGAAATACCTAAAGAATTCACTACCGAATTCGCTTTACTCCTTTGAGATTTGGCTGCAGAGTCTCTCCTTCTGTTCTTCTTCAATGCAAGGTGACAAATGAGGGTTCAAGATACCGTTTTATAACTTCGTGCACCTAACCTTTTAGCCACATTAAATACTTTTTCCTAGGAGTTTCAGGTACTCAATTTTCTCATACAACAAGAGAAGAATTCATCTGCAGATCTTCTAGATCTCGAGTTTCTGCCCAAATGATCACAGACATATTTGTAGACTGATAGCACAACTACTAAAAATTTCCTGCATTCTGGTGCCAGCTACAGATAGGGGATTAAAATATTTTTCTTGAAAAACTCCCCCTAGGCCAAAGGCCTAAGATCAATTTCCAGAGGAATTATTAGAGGCTGCTTTCGGTATGGGCTTAATTCCTTCATCAGATTCACTCTTCTTTACCCACGTTTTCTTCATCTTATCCCTTATCTCTTCAACAATCACTTTTCCTTTTCCTTTTCCTTTTTCATCTTTTTGCAAAATTCTTCCTCTATATACCAGACCTCTTCTATCCATGTTTTTGTTCCTACAGAATCTTGCAATGTGACCAAATCTGTTGCAACTATAACACACCAGATTTCTCTGCCTAGACTACTCATTCCACTGACTTCCTCCTAATCTACATTGATTAGAATCATGCCCAAATCTTCCACAAGTATAGCATTTAATATTCCTTACACTGACAGACATACTTCTGCATTCAATTGACTTGTGACCAAACTTATTACAACTAAAACACTGACCGGGAAATGATGGACTGCTCGAATTTATTTTACTTCTACACTGAGAAGCCATATGACCAATTTTTTTACAAGCAAAGCAGTAACCATTAAAATTTTGAGCATTGGGTTGTCCTACCGGATACCTTCTTCCTTTTTTCATTTGATTTCTTTCTCTGGAATCCTTATGTTCAGATCGAGAGCTTTCTTCCTTCTCATATCCAAGACCTCACTTATCATTTGTATTCTTTTTTCCTTTAGTCAGCTCATCAAGCTTAGCAAAGTTGATCCTAAACTTCTCCTTGTACTCATTTGTAGTAGTGAGTTCATCTCTGAGAATAACTATCTATCTTTCAAGTTCTTGTTCATTATTTTTGGATTGTTACAATTCAATCTCCAACTGAATGAATCCACTATTTACTCTATTGCATTCTTCAGATTTTTGTTTTAAGGATTGGGCCAGATTCTCCTCATTCTTCTTCCTTTCTTCAATCTCCTTAGTTAGCTTTATTGCCACAGATTCCATCTCAAGCTTTAGAGTAGCATTGTCCCTAACAAGTTTTTCACATTCTTTAGTTATTTCTTTAGGGGCTGATTCAGGTGAACATCTTCCAAGATTTTCTTTTCTTTCTGCTTCAGCTGATCACAAAGTTCCTTTCTCTCTTCTCTTGACTCATTGATTTTATCATTCAATGATTTAATGAGTTTCTTAGCATCCACAAGATTTTCTTTTAATTCCATGACTTCTGCTTTAAACTAATCAAGATCATCAAGTGCCACCATAAGCTATTGTTGAAGACCACTAGAGTCCATTGCAATTCAAGATCCACCTCAAGCTGTTAAAATTTCTACAAAGGAACTGTGCTCTGATACCAATTGTTGCACTCAGGGAACACTGAGAGGGGGGTGAATCAGTGTTCAAAAAATTTAAACTTTAAATCCATATCTTAAGCCATTCACACCACATAAACATAAATAAAGATGCAAGCACATGAACAAGATAATCAAAGCACCATAACACCAATATTTTTACGTGGAAACCCTATTAAGGGAAAAACCACAGTGGAGATTAATCCAAAATTATACTCTATTAAAAGTATGAAGAAAAGGGAATGCACTTGCATTTAGGCACATTTCCTAGAGCTCATTGATCAAAATAAGGAAGGCTCATTGCCTTACAAAGTGTTTGTGATTACAAAAAAAAGTTGAACTGAGAAGATAGCATCTACAAATGCCTGGATTCAGTTCCAATGAAGCACATAAATTAGATTTTGAACCTTTTGACTAATTCTACAATTTGTTCTGCTCTGCTCTACCTTAATTCACAACAGTCTTCTTTTTCTCAAGCAAAATTCACTCAATTGATCTTCTGATGTACGCTCATACAACTACTCTGCTCTTTTTCGCACACACACACACCTTCTCACCACCTCATTCTTGCTTTAAAATGAATTACCGATCTTATATATATCCGCTAACAAACAATTTAATCACTTAAGTCGACTTCAACAAAACATGAGATATTCTCCAAAAGTTGGCTCAAATCACAAGTTATATTTAATGCGCACCCACCAAGGTCGGCTAAGACATAGCTGGGACCCAAAACAATATTCTCAAACTTAGAAACAATTAAACAACTACTCCTTATACATTCGCGACATGTTACATTCATTGAGTCGGCCATAATGAGCAAATAAACAGAAAATCATTCTTCTGAATCTCCTAACTCGTACACCGATTAATGCAATACCATAAAACTTAACAACAAGATAGTATAGATTCTTAACAAACTCTCTTGGAGATCCACAACTCAAAATGATGATTTAGTGAAGCATACAAATCAACTAACTAACCGGATACCCTGTTCTTCATGCTTTCTACCGGTAACACATTGCCTTCTACATTTCCTGCCGGTATAAGTAGATCCTGATCTGCAGACCGAGATGATGACTTCAGTTGCCATCAATAACAACACTAGAAGCCATAAACAATCTCCTCAAGCCATATTCCAACATGAAGAAGTCAGGTTTTTCAAGGGTCTACTTGATTCTTTAAGGCAACCAAATTCACATTTTGATTATACAGTTTTAAACAATATTCCTTGCTTAGTAAGTTAGGCCCAAAATAATATGCTCATGTTCAGTTCTACTTTAGACGAAGTAAAGAAAATTATCTTCTCCATGGTGGTTGAGAAAGCTCCAGGTCTAGGTGGTCATACTATTTTGTTCTATAAATACTGGGATTTGTGGGGAATGATTTGCTTCTAGCCCTAGAAGAATCTAGAAGAAACAAAAATATGTTAAAATAAATTAATACTATATTTGTAGCACTAATTCCAAAAAAACTTAATGTTGCATCTTTTGAGATTTCAGGCCAATTGCTCTTTGCAAAACTACTTACAAAATCTTCACAAAGGCTATTGTAGTCAAACTAGCCAAAGTGGTTCCTTTAATTATCTCTGAAGAACAAGGGGGCTTGATGCCTGGGAAGGAAACTCCCGAGGGTACAATTGTGGCTCATGAGGTTTTACATTCAGTTGTGCAAGAGAAAGTTTCAACTATAGTATTGAAATTGGATATGATGAAGGCATATGATAGGGTAAGTTGGGATTTATTGATGACCATCCTCAGTAAGTTTTGGTTTTTGTAAAAAAATGATGCAAATGGATCTATTCATGTATTTTAGGGGCAAAATTTTCAATTTTGGTAAATGGTTCTCCTTGTGGATATTTCTCCTCCTCTTAAGGGGTTAGATATGGTGATTCTCTTTCTCTGTTTCCTTTTGTTTTAATGGTAGAGGGTTTGAGTAGCTCTTTTTGTATGACAAGCTTTAGTAAAACTTGAAAAGGGGTTAAAGTTATCTCTTATCCACATTCAATCACTCATTCTCTATTTGTTGATGATATACTCATGTTTGGTCATGAAAGCTTAGTAGAATCCAAGGTCATGCAAAAGGTAATTATGTCTTATTATTTGAGCTTGAGGCAAGTATTTAATAAAGAGATCAACAAAATTATTTTTGAATTTGAACCCAATGGTGAAAGATTAGTTGTCAAGATTTTGGGCATTCTAGTGTGAATCCTTTCCTTGCAAAAATCTTGGCATTCCTTTCTTTTTTGAAAAGGAAAAACATGCCTTTTGGGATAATATTATTGTCTCAATTTCAAACAAAATCATATTGTGGAGATCCAAATGGCTTACTTTTGTTGGAAAATTAGTTATGTTGAAGGTAGTCTTACACTCCTTGACAATATATCTCACATTTGTCTGAAAATTACCTAAAGGGAAATTTGTAGAGCTTCAAAAGGTGTTAAGAAATTTTTATGTAAAAATAACTTAAAATAAATAAAAAACTACCATTGGTAGCTTGGGAGAATGTATGTTTTCCTAATATGTGAGGGGTACAGGTTTGAGGGATTTGACTCTTCAAAATAAAGCTTTGCGTGTAAAGTTACTTTGGAAAATATATACTAAGATGGATGCTAAGTGGTGTCAAAAAATGAGGTATAAATATCTAGATTCCATGGAAAGGGAAATAATCTTCACCTTAAAAACTATTTCATGTAGCTTCAAAATTCGGAGCTTCATTTCTTCTTGTAGATTAGTAATTCTTTCACATTTATCATGGTTTATTAATAATGGGGGAAAGATCAGTTTTGAGAGGATTCTTGGAATGGGTACAAGACTTTGAGGACTGTATGGAATTGGAGTCAAATTGAAAATATTTTAAAAGGTTTATGGGGTAAAAAGATAAAAGGATTACATAGTGATTGATTTTTCAAATTCTTCCTTCTCTATGAAATGAAAATCTTTTGAGTTTCTTCATGTTCTATCTTATTTGAAAGATGCCTTGAAGGAAGAGTTAAACAAAATAAAACTCTTCTATTTTAATAACGAAGATGAAATTATCTAGCTAAAATTGAAATTGGGGAATTATAATGTAAAAGATGGTTATAGAACCCTTGTTTCCTCTAGTCATATGGAGCTTTGGCCATATAATATTTGTTCGGGGTTAGCATGTTTGCCTAAAGTTGGGGCTTTTTCATGGTTAGCTTTGAAGGATAGAATTTTAAATAGAATGTGATTGGATAGATTAGGCATAACTCCTCCTTTTCCCCATGTCTTGTGTGGAAAGGCTTATGAAATATTAGATCATTTTCTTTTATTGTGTGAATTTTCTCATCAATGTTGGATTTGGTTACAAGATATGTTGGATGTTGTGGTTGTGTTGCTGATATGTGGTTGTTATTGATGTCAACACTATTGGAATTAATTTCTTAGAGGTTGTATATGTCGAGGATATTGAGAAACTGTAATAAAGTTGCAAGTTGTTAGTGGTGAAGTGAAGTTTAGTTGGTTGGTTACCTCAGTACATTGATGATTTATGCTTTCATGGTTATTGATCAAGTCTAAGAATAAGGTTAATAATTTTAATAAGTTTGAATTCTTGTGACAACTGATTCACCCCCCCTCTCAATTTTCTGCACTTGTGTTCCCAACAATTGGTATTAGAGCATGTTCCTTGGAAGAAGTTTAACAGCTTAAGGTGATCCAGGATGGTGACATACAAGAAGGATAGTACAAGATTTCATGGAACAAATTATTCTATGTGGAAGGTTCGAATGGAGTGTCATATGCGATGCATTGATGAACCCTACTGGAAAATTACAAAGAATAGGTATATCATTCCACAGAATGGTCCTTCTACTGCATATGAGATTAAGGAAGTTGAGTACAATATCAAGGATAAGGAGGCATTGTTGAGTGCTTTGACTGATTCTGAGATGACAAATGTTATGGATCTGATGACTGCTTATGAGATCTAGAAAAAGTTGGAAACTTTGTATGAAGGTGATGCTAATGTGAAGATTGCTAAGTTGCAAATTCTAAAAGGGAAATTTGAAATGTTGAGAATGGGTGATGATGAGAACATTATTTCTTTCATGCAAAGAGTGAATGAACTTGTGTGTGGTATCAGATGTGCTGGTGGAGGATTGGAAGAATCAAAGATTGTTGCTAAAGTGCTTAGATCCTTGCCTGCTGCATAAAAATTCAAAGCTACTGCTATTGAGGAGCTTCAAACTGTAACAAATGTAACCAAAGACATGTTGATTAGTAAGCTAACAACTTTTGAGTTGAGTGAATTTGGTGATGCTCTTCCTAAGATAGAATCTACATTCAAAGTTACTACTTCTGGTAGAGATAAATAGAGATATGATCCAGGAGAAAGTTTTTCTAGAAAGGTATTCAAGTATGAGGAGAAAATGAGAGAGATTGAAGAAAAGGAGAGAAAACTAGAGGAGCTTGAAGCACTTATTTTCAAGAGAGAATCCAAAGGAGAAGGTAAGTATAAAGGGAAATTTCCTATTAAATGTTTTTCTTGCAATAAGATAGGTCATTTTGCATCAAGGTGTCCGGAAAGAGTCCATAACCCAAAACCTAATAGGCCTAGATTTCAAAGAAAGTGTTATTATGTTGTTGATGAAGGTGTGAAAAATGATGAATCTGATGAAGGGAATGCAAGTGAAGATGAATGGGTATTTATTGCTATCAAGGAAAATGATCCATCCCCTATTGAATCTATTAGTTGCTCAAATGTAGAGAAATCCCTAGCTACTAAAGTTGAATAGAAAGATGAATGGGTGATTGATAATGGATGCTCTCATCACATGATAGGTGATAAAAGAAAATTTGTGAGCCTGGAAAAGTATGATGGTGGTATTGTAATATTTGGTGATGACAAAGCAGGTGTAATCTGTGGCAGAGGATGCATTTCTCTTGATGGTAAGATTAATATTGATGATGTTCTATATGTGGAAGGTTTGAAGCATAATATCTTGAGTGTTGGATAGATGGTTGATAAGAGATACAATCTTCAATTCAAGGATGGAATGTGCAGAATATTGGGAAGTTCTGGAAATGTGATTGCTTCAGGTACAAAAACAAAAGGTAACATCTTTCACCTGAATGTTACTAGTAAAATTTGTCTGATTGCTCAAGTTGATGAAATTTGGTTGTTGCATAGGAGAATGTGTCATGTAAAATTTGACAATATTATCAAGATAAGTTCTACTCAAGCAGTGAGAGATCTTCCTAAGTTGGTAAAGCCTACTAATACTAGTACATATGCAAGGAATGCCAGTTAGGGAAGCAAACTAGAATTTCATTTCAGAGCAAACAACATTGTTCAAATGAAGTGTTGGAGCTTGTTCATGCTTGATCTATGTGGTCCTTCTAGAGCTAGGATTACAAGGGAACATCTGTACTTCATGTTACTTATTGATGATTACTCTAGGTGAAGTGTAGGTTACTTTTCTTAAAGGCTAATCATAAGCTCTAGAAAAATTCAAGATTTTTAAGGCTATGGTTGAGATAGAGACAGGTCTAAAGATTAAATGTTTGAGATTAGATAGAGGTGGTGAATTCACTTTCCATGAGTTTAATTCTTTTTGTGAAGAGCATGGGATAAAGAGGCAATTATCTACCCCGTGGACCCCTCAGCAAAATGGAGTTGTGGAAAGGAAGAACATGACAATTCAAGAAGCTGCTAGGACCATGATGCTAGAAGGAAATGTTCTGCATATATATATATTGGAGAAAACTATAGTACTATTATTTACATTCTCAAGCAGGTACAAAGTCAAAGGTGATCTTGGTAAGACCCTTTGAGCTATGGTTTGAACCACAAGCCTACTATTGGATTTTTTAAAATCTTTGGGAGTAAACGCTATATTAGAAGAGATGAAGAGATAGGAAAGTTTGATGCTAGGAGTGATGAAGGAATATTTCTTGGTTATTCTACTAAGAGTGAGGCCTACCCATGCTAGAAAGAGATCGAGGAAAGTGGTTAAAAGTTACAAATGTCCAAGGTCAATGAGGCATAGCTAGACCATCAGAACACACATTGGATATGATTCCAAAAATGACCCGAGGCAACATTTCAGCCACAAGAAAGCAAGTTCAAACTCAAAATCAAGTTCGAGATCATTAGGTGAATCAAGAAAATCAAGAGGAAGGAACTAGTGAAAATTGAAAAGAGATCTGGAGCAAAATTTCGAGAACATCCTAGACTCCAAGGTATGTAGGCTGAGATCATTCAAAGATTAAATTATGGAGCGATGGGAATGTAAAGGGTGTCCAAGCTAGGAGAAAAAATGCAAAAGAATCTTGTCGTTTCAAAGGCTGAGCCTAATAATGTGAATGAAGCATGCAAAGATGAACATTGGGTGGAAGCAATGAAAGAAGAGCTACAAAAAATTGAGAAGAATAATACATGGATTCTTGTTCCTAGACCCAAGGATAAAAATGTAATTGGAACTAAATGGGTCTTTAGAAACAAGTTGAATGAGCAAGGTGAAGTTATTTAGAAACAAAGCAAGATTAGTGTGTAAAGGGATACTCTCAGGATGGAAGGAATTGACTTTGAAGAAACCTTTGCCCTTGTTTCTAGGATTGGGGATTATTTCTTGCTTATGCTGCTTACAAAAACTTCTAGGTTTATTAGATGGATGTCAATTCAACATTTCTAGATGGTGAACTAGAAGAAGTGTATATTTAGCAACCTGGTGGATTTCAATTGAATGATTAGGGAGATATGGATTGTCAGTTGAAGAAAGCACTATATGGACTTAAGCAAGCCCCAAGAGCATAGTATGCCAGATTAGACAAGTATTTGTTGAAGATTAAGTTCAATGATGCTAGCGATAGTAATCTGTATTTCAAGATTGATCATGATTAAGATTTTATTTTGAAGTCTTTGTTGATGATATTATTTTTGAATGAGATGATGGACTTGAAGTTTCTAATGAGATCGAGAATGAGTTTGAGATGTCTATAGTGATTGGTGAATTCTTTTTGGGATTGCAAATTACTCAGTTAGTTAAAAGGGATCTTCATATCTCAGTCCAAGAATGTGAAATAACTGCTAAAGAAGTTTTGTATGGAAGATTCAAAGCCAATTGGTACACCTATTTTGACCGGATGCAAGTTGACACAAGAAGATGATTCTCCAAAAGCAAATCAGACTAATTTCAAATCGATGATTGGTGGATTGCTTTATTTAACTCAAACTAGACCTGATATCATGAATGTTGTATGCATAGTTGCAAGATTTCAAGTTGATCCTAAGGAATCTCATGTGACTGTTGTGAAGAGGATCTTCAGATACTTGAAGGGGATAGTTGATTTTGGGTTGTGGTATGCTAAAGATGATGATCTTAATTTGAGTGATTTTACTAATGCTGATAGGGAAGGTGATGTAATGATAAAAAGAGTACTAGTGGTGGCACATTTTTCTTGGGTAAGAAGCTAATCTCATGGTTAAGTAAGAAGTAGAATGCCATTTCTTTATCTACTGTAGAGGAAGAATACATTGCTACTACTAATAATTGTACTCAATTATTGTGGATGGGCAGATGTTGAAAGATATCAGAGTTGTGTGATGAACCTATTGCTATATTCTTTAATAATTCAAAGTCTGATTAACATTTCTAAGGAATTTGATGTTCAAAGACCAAGCATATATCTATCAAGTTTCACTTTTTTGAGAAGGGTGAGTGAAAGAGTTAGAAGTATATTCACTAGAACATATTCGCAGTCTTTATGGCTTCATTACTAAGGATTACTTGTGATATCTTAGAGGAAGCTAGAGCTGATTACCTCTAATCATAACTAAGATGCATTGAATTGCAACAATGTGCATTCCAGTCATATCATGATCAATTGATGTTGTGGTAGGCTGCTACTCAAGGGAAGTAGTTAGATAATTGAGATAAGTGGTTAAAAGTTTGTGTGTGGAGAAAAGATCTTTGTCATTGATTTCAAAGGGGAGAAGTCATGTGAAAAACTATGAATTATCTAGGAAAAGTCTTGTGGAAAGTTGTGTAAAAATAGCGGGAAAAGAGTCCAACAAGGAGGTAAGTTCTAAAGATAGTTAGCGTTAATGGTGTTTTTTCACATAATGTGTTGCCATCAATGCCAAAGGGGGTGTTGGATGTTGTGGTTGTGTTGCTCATATGTAGTTTTCATTGATGTCACCACTATTAGCATTAATAGCAGTAGAAATTATATGACAAGGATATTGAGAAAATTGTAGAAATGAAGTTAGGGTTGATAGGTGGTGTGAAGTGAGAAATTGAAATTGGTTGGTTACATAGTACATTGATGATCAAGGTTGTCAGATTAAAGGGTTTCTTTTAGTATCTAGTTTATCCCGCGTTAAGTTTAGAGAGATCCGCATGAAGATTTGTGTAGACACATAAAAATGACCTATGCCTACAAGCTCTATTGTCACCATCTTCTTCCTAGCATAATTTTATTATGTCCTTGGTCCACTTTCGACTATTAATTAAGTAATTCATAATTATTTAATTAATTCATATCTGTTTATTCCTCTTGATCATTTAAATAAATAAATTTTATTTATTTATCTAAATACGTCACTAATTGTCTAATGTCTCTCCATAATTAAATAAATTTCTTAATTTATTTAAATATCTTTGTCCACTAATTTCTTCGATTATTTAAATAAATGAAATTTTATTTATTTAAATATGAATTAATTCCTAAAAGTCTTGTTATAATTAAATAAAATTATGTAATTTATTTAATTATTGTCCTATGACATTTCCCCATTTTAAATCTAAAAATTATTTAAATGGTCCACTAATTTCCCCACTTTTATTAAATAATTCAAATTATTGTTTACTCTCACATAAACCCTCTTTTAGATAAATTAATTTTAATGTACTCATAAATCAAGTAATTTCTAATATATTATTTGATTTTCCAGCTCTCTCTTTTTCTATGCCATTCTTATCTCCTTGTCACAGGCATTGTCAACCCTTGATTTGATTTTCTCAAATTGAATCTTGTCCACTCATTTCAAATTTGACCTAATGTTTCCCTAACCCTAATTGTGGGTTGTCACATTGAATCTTGTCCATTAATTCTAGGGCATTTATCAATCTTCAATCTTGGCCATTAATCCAAAATTGTATTTTCTATAAAATGGCAATTTTGCTCTCATTTTCTCACCTTATGCTATCTACATGTCATGCAATATTGTCTTAGGCACTCTTGACATCTTAGCATTTTGGCATACTTTAGTCATAGTTCATAGTTGCTTACTAGTTGCATAGTTACATAGTATTGCATTTTCATATCAAATCCTTGAACATTTTGCTTTGGTCTTGGCATTGTCACATATTGCTCACACAAAATCTAAGGGAAAAATACATATTGTAGCAAATAGAGAAGGTGTAATGGAGGTCAATCATGGAGGTTCAAGACTCAAGGTGATATCTCTCTTTGTTTTTCATGTTTTCCTCCTTTGTTCTTCATTATTACTTTGGGTTTGATTTATTTAGCTACTAATCTTCTAACCTAGAAATGTAGCCTATCGCATTGTGACAATTTGATCGAGTTATGAGTAGTTGTATTCTAGAAATCATTTTGTTGCTTCAGTTGGTGTTCCTGAATGAAGATGATGTGATTCTAGTAAGTTCAGTTGTTGTGGATGCTTCTCTAGTGATTCATGATGTTTGTGGATGTTGCTAGATCATGCTCTATCTGTGTCGCACATCCACATTGATCGTTGTGCTCACGATTGGATATTTTCTCTTGTGTGTTCATGTTTTCAATGTTCTTGGCTGACAAGGTGTTGTAGCATGGTGTGGATCTTCGAGGAATAATTATTTGAAGTGTTTTCATGGTTGAAGATTTTATTTTGTGTCTCCACTATGTTGTGGATGACCTTGGTTGATTTGCATTAATAATCTTTATTGTTTTGGGTCGACAGTTTGTATTCATTTTATTATTTTGTTGAGGCCAACATGTAGTGATGCAATTTCTTGTTGTGGATATATATAAGTGATTGTTCTATCATTTGAAGGCATTAGTGAGAATTGTGCGAGTTCTATGTGCGAATAATGTTCAAATATTTTGAAGGAAAAAGAAGAGTGTGAAGAAGAGTGAGAAGAGTGTGAAGAAGTGTTCATGTGCTTAACCAGAATTGTAATCGGGCATTAGTAGATGCTATTTTCTTAGTTCAATTGTTTGGATTTAATCCAAACTCCTTTGTAAGATAGTGAGTCTTCCTTTTGTAACTAAGTAGCGAGCTCTAGGCAGTGCGCCTAAATGCATGTGCATTCCCCATTCACATTTCCTTATACTTTTAATAGGGTATAATCTTGTGGACTGACCTCCACTATGGTTTTTCCCTTAACAAGGTTTCCACGTAAAAAAATTTGGTGTTATGTGTGTTTTTGATGTGTTGTTGATTTATGCTTTCATGGTTATTGATCAGATCTAAGAATAAGGTTAATAAGTTTAATAAGTTTGAATATCTGTGACAATTGATTCACCCCCCCTTAGTTGTTTGCCCTTGTGTTTCCAACAACTGGTATTAGAGTAGGTTCCTTGGAAGAAGTTTAACAACTTAAGGTGATCCGGGATGGTGACATACAAGAAGGATAGTCTGAGATTTGATGGAACAAATTATTCTTTGTTGAAGGCTCAAATGGAGTGTCATCTAATATGCATTATTCAAATAATGTATCCTAGAATAAATAGGAAAGCTATCCAATTGTTACTGCCACCTAAGGGTATGTTTAAGTTAAAATTTGATGGAGCCTCTTGGGGAAGCCCTTGGAAATCAAGAGTGGGAATGGTCATAAGAGATTGTAAAGGTAAAATTGTAAGATCATCTTGCAATATGTTATAGGAAGGTTGAAACAATGTTACTGAGTTTAACGCTTTGTTGTTAGGCTTAGGCATGGCCTTGAAGAATAAAAAATTTTATATCCTCATTGAGGGTGATTTGTTAGTGGTGGTTAATACCCTATCAAAGAATGCTTTTGAAAACTATTGGGATATGGTGTTGTACACCATTGCATAAATTGATTTATTATAATGTTGTAATGAAATAATTGTTTAGTTGTGATGCACCTTTGTGGTGTTGTTAATAATACTAAGTAATTGTTTGGGGACCCACTTATGTTGTATTGTAACATTATATTATTATTTAATGTGTGAGAGACATGTGATAATAATTTAATATTGGGGAAGTATTAAATAATGCAATGTATTAGTACCCAATATTAAATAAGGGGTTAGTGGTTTTGTATTCACATGGTTTTGTGATACATGGTTTCACCTTACCACTAGTTGCATTTTGTGTGAGCTTGTTTCTATAAAAGAAAACATATGTGTAGTAGTTTAGGTTGGCCGAGTAGTTTGGTTGTCATTATTGAGTCTTCTTGAGGAGTGCATTTGTGAAGAATGGCATGGGATGTGTGGATTCATGCTTGGACACATGGGAATGCATTGGAGGACTTGATGCTTTAGAGGTGTTCATTGTAACTCTTGTATTTTCTTTATGGCTGATTAATATGATGGAGTATGGATGCTTTTGGAGGCTAGTTTTTTCCCTCTTGAGGGTTTTCCCAAGGTATATCTTGTGTCATCTTTGATGGGTATGTTGTCTATTCTCTTGCATGTGGATTCTGAGTACTTATTTGCATTGTTATCTCTATTGGGTTATATGGAAATTGTCTTTAAATGGGTGTAAGTTCCTTACAAAAACTAGCACCTACATTATGTTTTGGGACACATATTGTCTCTTCTTTAGAATTTGTCTTTCTTTGAAATTATGCATTGCTATAGATAAGCTAACATCTTGGTGGATGCACTTGATAATAGGAAAGTTTCACTCTCCTGAATTAGTTTTTTCTACTTCTTTATTGGTTAGGAGTGGTCATAAGGTTTGAATTTTCCACCCATGTTCATGCATTTTGATTGATTTTTCTTATTTCTTCTTCAATTCCATGTATGTGCTATGCCAATTATGGATTGTTGTTGAAGAAATACCAATTTAAATTTGAAGCATGTGAGCATCTTTATTGTTTCCAAAATTCTTGCATAGGGAAAGTTTATGTTACTTTGGAGTATTCTATATGATGAAATAACATCCCATTAATCTAGGAGAGGGAAATATTGGTTTGGTACTAATATTTTTTTGGTTAGTTTCCATCATTTCCTTTGGTTAAATTTTAGTTGGTTAATCTACTTGTCATCAGAGCAATTGTTAATGTAGTGTAGGAAACTGTATACATTTACAATTTCACACTATGTTTGGGTCCCTTAATTTATTGGACTTAATTAATCTTCTAATTTTCCAAATTATGTATTCCAAATCCTTCTTTTTACCATTTTCTGAAAGGAAAACCAACATTGAATAAATGCATTTAATATTTAAATTGACATGGATTATGTGTGTCCTAGAAATATAGGCCAGGACCCATTTGCCCATGAGAAAATGGGTACCCTTTATGAGCCAAGACCTATTTTAAAATATTTTTTTGGTAGCCTTTTAATGGTTCAAACTCAAATTGTAAGTGGAAACTTTTTGGAATTTGATTTTCAAGAAATTAGATAAACACCTATAAATACCTAGTCATTTTATCATTTGAAATATAACACGCATGATCAAGAAAATATAGAGAAAATATTATTTTCTTGAATAAGGGGAAAAATAGGTTTTGAATGGACCCGAAACCATTTACAATAGAAAAGCTATAGAAAAAATAAGCATAGATGTAACCAATAGTGAACCAACATCATATCAGAAGAAAAACAACATGACTAACTGGATATCTACTAAAAGGTTTTGACAGGGACCTTAAACCCAAAAAGAGAAAAAGCAACTACTCGAAGCAGGAGGTTTTGACAGAAACCTCAAACCCGAAGTAACTAGAGATTACACAGAAACTTGAGTACAAGAACCACCTAAGACAATCAGGCAACCATCAACCTGAATCAACCAGGCTGCAACATACCCCTTACCAAAATTAACCAGCAGCAAGCAACCAGAGACAATCAGGAAACCATCAGCCAGAACCAACTAGAAAATCACACACCATATGACAACACCATCCAACCAACCCAAACTCCCCACCTCAATAGGAGAGTTAGGAAACAAAGAGAAACTCTAAAGAATTTTAGCATAACCATTGCACCAATCCACCTGCAACACCAACCCAACCTCCACCTCAATAGGAAGGGACATCCCTCTATAGGAGAGGAATAAGTGAAGCCCAAAACCATAGAAAGAAGACCTTCCCACACGATCTGCATCCCACCTCATCACCTCAATAGATGAGGGCTTCACCTCCAAAGAAGCAGTCTTCACCTCCAAAGAAGACCATAGCATAAAAAATCGCTAGGAAGCATCCACACCCATAGTTCGGAGCACCAAAACCTCTTTTGGAAAAGGGAAAGACTAGAGCAGGGAAAAACAAAGAGATCTCACCACCACAAGCAGTACTATCCCAACCAGGATCACAGCCCCAAGGGCTAAAAAAACCAATAGAAAACCAACCATCCAAACCAAAGAGACAAGGGGGACCAAAAAGAGAGGGGAAGGGAAAGGAAAGACTACAAACAGAGAGAGCAGAGAGTCAACCAGACATTGAATAACAACCTCCAACCCTACATGCTAGTCAGGGTCTGAAACAAGCCAAAAAATCACTACAAACAACTCCACCAGAGGAAAACCAACCACCACAACCCCAAACAAAAAAGCACCCCCTCATAGGCAGAAACCTGCACCAAAGAAAAGACCAATGGCCCAAAAAAAGAAGGGGAAAGGCAAGGCAGACCTCCAAAAAGAGAAAGTAGAAAGTCAGAAAGACATTGAAGACCATTCTCCAACCCTACATGTCGGTCAAGGTCTGAAACATGCCAAGAAATTTCTACAAACAACTCCTCCAGAGGAAAACCAACAACCAAAACCCCAAACAACAAAGCAGCCCTAACATAGTCCAAAGAACCCTAGAAAAACTAGAGAGAGCAAGGGAAGGTAGCATAAGGAGAAAGAGGAGAGGCACCACTATACAAAACCACTTCCAACCCGACTTGCCAGCCAGGGTCTGAGATACGGCCACCAAACTCCACCAACGAGCCCCCAACAAGAGCACCCAACACCACATAAGCAGAGATAAGAGGCCCCTGCAAAAAGAACATTCTCCACCTAGAAGATTCCAGAACCACATTGGAGAAAACAAGCCATCCCAAAGCCAAAGCCTTAAGGAGAGAAGGAGGTCACAAGACACAAGGATCCCATTGACAAGTCTCTCCACAAAAAGAGAAATTAGAACAAATGCCTAGCCCCGCAGGATAGCCTCCATCAGCCATAGACAACACAAGGAGTGACGAGAACACACACCTCTTCAACGCAACAACAAAGAAACACCAACCACAACATCCTTTGTAGCCACTGCACCAACATGAAAATCATAAAAACTATTCCTGTAGAGGAACCAACGCCCCCAGACATAACCTGTAAGAGGACACAAAACATCTTCCCGAGAGAATGAGTAACAACACCCCATGAATCTCACTTTCCCACCTCCATCCTCATCTGGGTCATCCCCACCACCATCGTCTCCTTCATCTTCCAACGAAATCAAATTTGCAGACCCACTCCCTCTCCCGCCCGTTGCCATATTATCTTGATGTTAGTGAGGGTATGAGAAAATATTATTGTAAAGATCATTCAAGAGAAACATTACCAATCATTTACAACAACAATCAAGATCCCAACATCATGTCCAAGTTTATGTGTGTTCATGTTGTCTTTTAAAGGCTAACAAGTGTTGTAGGTCTTCATGCATTCAACTATTCAAGCATTCAAGAAAATTAAGAAAACAAAGATCCAATTCCTTTGAAGAGATGTGTATGACTTCAATCCTTGAAGGGTGGTGAGTTTCCAAGTCATGGAAACTAAGTTACAAAATTTATTTTCGTCATTTTGACAAGTTTGCAGGTAGAAATCAACATCTCAGATTTGGCACTAGAGGATTGTAAAAATTATTTTCAAAAGCCCTATCAAGGACCCATTCACCCAAGGGAAAACTAGTCCCTCTATGCACATTAGAATCAACTTTTGGTGATAGGTACATGCTCTCATATATCCCCTAGATTTTCCTACAAAGTGTTGTTATAGTCTGTATATCTTTTGGAATCTATAATTTACATATTAGGTCATATAGTTGATTTAGTTTCATCATTTTAAATCACTCTTTTTCCTTAAAGAATCCACCAACCCAGGTCTGATTCACTCACTTTTGAGGTTGAAAGTCAATTTCATGGATTTTTGGTTGGTGCTTTCTAATGAAATCTTGGGAAGAGGGCCCTTAAATCATAATTTCTCCATATTAAGGATACTAGGGTTTTCCCCCTTTTCCCACCATTTTAATTAAGATCTTGTCACAAGTTGAAGCCAAACAACGTGATGTCATTTAATTAGACCTTGCAACTTCTTTAATATGGGAGGTTATCTTCTACTCATGCTCATGAAATTTTGTTGATATTTCATACTTCTTCTTCAATGGCTCGTATGTGTTATGCCACATCCAAACCGCTATTCAAGAAGTATTAATTTTATTTTGAGCATACGATTTCTTTCATCATTTTCAGACGTCGTTCTTGAGACAGTTCTTTGGATTTTCGGGCTACTCTTTCTTATTTAATCAAGTCCCATAAATGTGGGAGATGGAATTTTGGTAATGCCATTCTGCTTAACATGGCTTTGGGGTCCCTTCTCCTATGTCTTTCTCATCTAAAGAATTTAGCTTGTACAATTGAAGTGGCCAATTTTGACTGGCAGTTGTCATTTGCACTAGCTAAATTAATAGCCCTCGAAATTTTTTATTGCTAATACGGT
>VDFB02255586.1:0-91826 GCA_007258455.2 Sequoia sempervirens
CTATTTGGAGGATTTAACACATTGACCAAAAGTATCTTTCCCATCCTAAATGGTGAGAAAGAACACTTAACCTCGAAAATATTCAGTTGTAGATCATTATTTCAAGTGCTACTTGAAACTCTATCTGTTTGAGTGGTGGAGATTAAGTGCATACTGCATACATAATCATGACCATAAAGATAATATAGATAGGATATGAGAAGTGTTTGGTGAAAGAAGAAATTAAAAAAGCATCTTAATAGAGAAAATGCAGTACGTTGCATCTCCAGTAATCTCTTGATGAGATGCAAATTAGATTCTGTATCCAGAAAATGAGCTGATAATTTATCAACTTCCCAAAAAATGTGAGGTGCTTGTAACAGGTGAAGCATCAACTAGAAAGCATTCAGTGCCTTGGAATGCACTATAAACCAGCAGGCTACAAAGCCACTTACAGTATCTCTTTTTTGGCAATGTAATTCTTACAGGTGAATACAAAATACAAGTTCTCATGTTTCAACTTTCACGTTAGCACTAGCCTTGGATCCTATTCTCTAAGGATTTTCTGTGATTCGCTATTCCAGTTATCCTGCATATATGTTACACAAGAAAATATGTCTAACGTTGAACTGAAGTGGCCAATTTATCATCTGGCTTTCTATGACAAAATAGGAAATATAAATATAATTACCTGGCAAGTTACCTTGTAGTAATATAACTTCTCTGTGCTTTCCTGGCAAAGGAAAAGGTGCATATGTATATTCACAATAGACAAACCTAAAACTTCAAATATTAGGTCCAATTAGTTATATATCTTATCAAGTAGTTCCACAAAATATGGTTAAAACAATAGAAGAACCCTTGCAAGTAGAAAGTTACCTATAACAATGTACAAGATTTGTGAATTAACAGAAATATTTTACCTTAGAAGGTAAAAAATTGTGTCAGGATTCCACTTTTTTTTTTTATGGCTACAGTGGTTGCTTTGCTGGCAATCCAGGATGGCGAGGATACTTAGCAGGGGTTGGACGATCTTTCAAGCACAGAATAGCTGTTCGTTGTCCATATGGACCTTCTGATGCCACTGGAAATGAAACATATTTGTCATTACTTGCACCAATGCAAAGGGAAAAATATGAATGTTCAAGATAAGACATCTTCTTTTCAAAATATGTAGAATGTAAATAAAGTCACAAGTCCATCACTTGACCCGTATGCTTCTACATCCTGAAAGATCGCATGCAGGTTACCTCTATGATATGCCTTAAAGCTTGAAGAGATCATCTTTGTAATGTAAAGTGTTCAAAAAAGGGCTCAAAAGTAAACATCTAAATGAAGAGTCGCATACTCTGAGATCACATACTTACAAACAGATGAGCCAAACTTATTACAGGAAATATTACTGCACTTTTGTTTTAACATAAAACTGAATGTTAACAATTCAAATAGTACTGGCATAAAACACCATGCAAGATAAAATCAACTATTCTAACAGCAGCAGAACACTTGTCAATTGGAATAGCCTAAAGAAATAAATCAATGGAGCTTTAATGGCAAAGCCCCAGGATTCTCTCGTTAGATCAGAGCAGCATGCAATAAAACAATGACAATAGGTAAGATGAAATAGTAAAACCAGAAACTTTATATCATTTTCATAAGGGTACAAAGAAATAATACAGCTAAATATACCACCATCAGTATGTAATCAGTGTAATTATACCCCTAAAGTGAAATGATATAGCACATGGTAAATAGTTGTGTTACAACATTCGTGGGGTACCCAGGTCATACTTAGGTCAGTTTTGTACTGGGTGCAGATCCCAGTCCGGATAAATAAGGCACACCCACAGAACAGGGATCGTGCTGTGTGTGAATATGAATTGAACCAGATTGAATCCGACCATACAAGCAGCACAAAACATAAAAACTCTCATTTTTAAAATGAAATAAAATGTACCTAAGCTAACCTAAACTAACCCTAAAAAATGACTACTGACTCACAAGTTTATAACACAAAACAAAAGTAAAACTCCGTTACTACCTTTTATTCCTCACTTCCACAAAACCCCATTTCTACTTGTTGCTTAGGGTTGCATCTTGACTTACGTTCAAACATCATGTTCTCACTATTCCTACACCTCAAGGAGTGTTAGATAGGTGCCATGAAAATCAAGGAACTTGCAACAAGAAGAATCTCCATTTAATGTAAGTTTTCTTTTTTTTCCAAGTTTTTGTAAAAAAAACTCAAGCTTCGCAAGACCTTTTCTTGTTTTCTTGAAAAGGTTTATCATTATTTTTTAATCTTGTTCACTTTTTCAACAAATAATGACAACCTAGTATTAGATTATTGTTTTTATTTTTTTTATGTTACTGGATATGTCAGGTTTCTGGCCAGATCCAGGTCTTGTTTGAACCCGGTCTGCAGTCCAATCCTGAAACCAGTTCCTCTCTAGATTCCAGCAGGGTGCGGGATCTGGATGGATTAGTTATAAGCGAACCCTGGGAGAACCCAAGTTGCTGACTGTGAACCCACGGTGAACTCATCATTTCTGGGCACTGTTTTATTTTTTATTTTTTGCTATTTTTTGACCTTTGACTTTGACTAAGAGACACTAGAACAAATTCCTAACCCTAAAAGAGCCAACTAAAGCATTCTAAACACCAAAACAAACTTATTTTAGCTCATTTTGATTGAGAAAAAAAAAACATTCTAGAAGACTGAACTTTCATTTTTTTTATCATTCAACAAACAGAGTTGAGGATTGATCATTATCGGTTCCAAAGTGATTGCATAGCTATTCCTACATATTTGCAAGGGTTCATTTGCTGCCAATAAGATCATAGAAGAATTTTTTTAAAAAGAGGTAAGTTTTTTTGTTTGCTTTATTTTTCTCATTTTATTAATTTTGTTGTACAAACTTTTTTTCTTTGCTTTCAACCTGTTATCCTTTCATTTTTCTTAGTATCTATAAATGCTTAACATATTAAATGATTTAGGCCTTTTTTTGCATTTATTTGTTTTGAATGTATTGTTTCTAAATAAAAAAACTTGTTGCCACAGGATTTACAATGGCAGCTAGTTCTAGCTCCACAACCCAACCAAAATTTAAAACAGATCCTAGCCCTCCTCTTTGGAAGTATGTGGATTTGATGCAACCGATTCCAAGTGGTGGGGGGCAAGTGATGTGATATGAGATATTCAAGTTCACATAGTTGGGTGAAAGCACATTTGCGTGGCATCCCTAAGATGTGCATCAAAGCTTGCCTACGAAGGCCTGGTAAGCCTATTCTATTGGAGCAAGTAATAGCATACATTAATAAGCAAGAGAGAGCAGATGAAGTAGCAGAATGTAAAGCAAGTAATCCTTTAATAACAAGAAGATCTCAACGAACGAATCCCCCATAAATCCCCATCTAATCCCACTATTGTGGTAGAGAGATGCCCATTTTTGGCCACTCCTCAAGAAATCAGTACGAACAAGAAACCCAAAAGAACTTTGGAAATGGAATTTTAAAATGAGCCTCAAGATGTTGCCAACCAACATATAGCAAGATATTTCATGCAAATGGGTTATCCTTCAATGTTGTTTGCTCGCCATATTGGCAAAAAATGGTTAAAAAAAATTATAAGGCTCCAAAAGGGTATGAGGACCCAAGTTATGAGAAAGTGTGTGGCACATTATTGGATAATGAGGTCAAGCTTGTAGAAGCCCATAAGGGATTCATGGGTTGAGAAAGGGTGTCCATTGTCTTTGATGGATGGAAAGATGCAAATAACTGCCCTTGATCAATTTTAAAGCAATGTCCACTCAAGGGGCAATATTTTTGAAAGTTGTGGAGGATTGTAAAGGGGAGGTGAAGGATGGCCAATTTATTGCTAGCATCCTCATCGCAGCCATTGAAGAAGTGGGACCTCATAACATTGTTCAAGTCAAAAAGGACAATGAAAATACTTGTATGATTGTTGGGTTGTTGGTTGAAGAATGCTAGTCACACATCTTTTGAACACATTATGCTATCCACTCTCTGAATCTTATGCTACAAAAGATTGGGAACAAAAATGGTTGGATCAAATAGTTATATGTAGAGGCCAAGAAGATCTGAATGTTCATCACCAACCACTACAGGTCACAAGGCATGTTTAGATCATTTTCAAAATTGAAGGTAAGTGAAGCAATATAAAATTTTAAGTTTCACTTTAAGTTTAGTTACTTGGAAATTTATATTTTTAAATGTATTACTTATTCTAATTCTTCTTTAAATTCTGTTTTTAATTATTTTATTTTTTCATTTTGACAGGTTGTTGAGACATGTTTCTCCTCTAACATAATTGTTTTGAGACGACATGTGAAAGTTCGAGAGGCACTTTCTAGCTGGTTATTAGCCAAACTTGGTCTAGATGGAGGCAAAGCAACACTAACAAGACAACAAATGTTAAGAGGATGATCCTAGATGACTCTTGGTGGGATCATGTGGAGTATCTCCTTAGTTTCACTGAGCCCGTTTTGAGCATGGACAAGCCTTGCTTGGGAGAGATACATGATGGCATCAACTCAATGATTGAGAAGATAAAAAACATCATAGATGAGAAAGAGCGAGATCCTAAAGAAACTTTCTTCAAACAAGAGCAAAAAATTATTGAAGATAGCTAGTACACAATGACCACCACACTACATCTTCTAACCTTCGCAATAAGTCCAAAATATTTCAGTGTTGAGATTCTTGTTGTGCCAACAAGAATTGCCCCATATAGAGATTATGAAGTTGTTATAGGGAACAAGGCATTACAAGATGTAGTCATAAATGGGTTCATTGATTTAGTACGCTCCAATCGTCAAAGCACTGAAGCTCTTCATGATAAGTTCAAGAAAGATGCTCGCAATTGGTGGTACTTCCATGGCCAACAATTCCAACAGCTTCAACATCTCACAATCAAAGTGTTATTGCAAGTTTAATAAAAATTAAAATAAAAAGAAATGATCTTTAGACTTTGAAATTTCAGTTATAATTTTTTATCTTTATAATTTATAACTCTATCTCTCTACTTTGTCTTCGTAGTTTGCTAGTTCATCTACATTTAAGAAGAATTGGAGCACATACTCTTTCATCCACTCAATAAAATGCAAACAATTCCAGGTTGGAAATATTGTTGTCATTGATGTCAAAGAGTGAACATAATCACTATCATCATATTGCTGCTCTGAAAGGAGGATCAATTTAGAAGTTATATGCAAAGAAGAATTAAATCAAAATGGGAAATACTTATTGTATTTATAGTCAGAATTTTATCCTTATCGGGCTGACCCATATTGCATCATTTTGGCATCTATTGCACTCACATTGGGTAATTCACCCAACTTTTATGTGGGCCAACCACACATAGGATGCCACCGTCTTCCAATGAAATTAAAATTAAAGTTATTGCTTTTATTTGGGCTGACCCCTCTTGGATGGATCGCCCACTTTGCGAGAGTCACCTCTCTTGGGTAAAGAGGTATTTGATGAGGTATAAAAGAAGATAAGTTGGAGATGTGAGAAGCAAGAATTTAATGCAATATCTTTCCATATGCTAGTAAACTTATGAGCAGATCTGAAGGAATTATAATCAGACTTTATAAGCAGATTTAAAGGAGATTTTTGAGCAGATTTAAAGGAAATTTTTGAGTAGATTTAAAGCAGATTTATAGATCTACATGCAGATTTTAAGGGATTTGACATGATTATCATGCTTTGACGAAGCAATATTTAAGAAGATGAATTTTTTGTTCCTTTGGAGGTTGGTGCCTCCTTATTGAAGAGATTGCTGTCTCTTGCTAAGTTGGTGCTTAGCGGTGGAGATTGGTGTCTCTTGCTAAGTTGGCGCTTAGTGGTGGGGATTGGTGTCTCTAATGGGTTGTTGCCTACGAAGATTTGCAAAGAGAATTTTATTGTTGACTGGATTTGGACAATAGATCCAAGTTGTCTTGCAACGCTAAAGGTCTTTGTTCAAATTCATCTTAATGACTTGGGTTGCTTCTGATATGCTTTCATTTGTTGGAACAATACCATCAGCAAAATCAATTGTCTCACTAGTTGATGCCTTGCAACTCCCAAGTAAGAATGATGGGACAGCATTATGAACAAACCCAATATCATCCAATCAATCTGTCTCTTCAAAAGGTTTGTCAATAACAATCTCTAAATCACCAACACAAAGACTTGTACACACTTCACTTGTAGATGCATTAAATGGTTCTTTTTCCTTAAAACCTATTGTATCATTCTGCTGGACACAAACTATGTGAGATTCATCATTTTTATTGTTTGTCCATACCTACTTAGTTGCTGATTTAGTGAACTCCAAATCAGCAGATTGCTCGTTTTTAACATTATCGTGAAGATCAATGTACTCTACTTCATTAATAGAAGCACTTGAAGAACTAGCTTCATTCTCATTCTTAGAAGCATCATAACCATCAAGAACAATTCCCACTTCCTGTATCTCTTTTCCAGCCTCTTCTTTTGTAACTGTTTGTTCTTCCTCCACCCTCTTCACCTTTTTACCTATACATTGGTGATTAGGCTCCCAGGTTCCTTTGCATGAAAAGCAAAGATTTTGTCTTCTAAGTTCATTCCTGCTCATTTCTTTTTAGCATGTACTAAAATATTTCTTTTCCTTTGTATTTGCTTTCTCTTCATCTGAAATGAGAGATTCTAACACTTCAGGATGCTCTAGAAATTTAGTTAAATTCTTATCGTATTTTTCAAAATTTTGCATCAATCCTGCCAAAAGCTCCTACTAAGTAGCCAATTCCAGTACTGGTTCGGGTTCACGGGTTCGGCTAAAATTTTTTGGGGGGGGTTCGGTTCGTTTTGGGTTCGTTAGTACAAAAACATGTAAAAATTATATATATATATATATATAGCCTAGAAGCGTGAATTAGGATTAGAATATCACATAACATCATATAAACAACAAAACCACCATAAACTTGAATGTCATTTAAAACATGCATGATAAATATTCAACGTTGAAACTTCAAGTTCAATAGTACAACACTTTTAAAGTTTTAATCATCATATGGATTCTCTAAAGCATCAATATCAATGTCAACATTGACATTAGATGAAGTAGAAAGACTAGATGAATCACAAGTAGTGCCAATGGCACCGTCACTAGCACTACTATTGTGCCCATGTTGTTGTTGGATATCTATATGTCCCCGCTCTAGTCAGTTCTCAGGAGCTTGTTGAGTTAGCCTATATCTTGGACCCTTGTAGGCTAACAGGATCTGGTTAGAGGGTTAGTGGCCATTTTGGTGAGTTGTCATTTTTCTCCTTCAGCTTCGGTGTGGGTTTCAGTACGAGCATTTGGTGTTCGCCAGCTTCTGACGGCACGGAAATATATGGAGTTTAGAAGGAGTTATGGATATTTAAGTGATTTAAGTTAATTATTTAACTTAACGCTTTATGATAAAGTCAAATTGACGTTATGAATATTATATCACTTAAATATATCATAAAAGTGATTTAAAATTAAATCACTTAAGTATAAAGTGGGCGCCCAAGTATTAAAGTGAAAAACTATTGAAAGGTGACTTAAATATACTCTAAAATATTTAAAACACAAAAGTGGCGTCACTTTCTTGAAACTCGTGCCTCTTTGGGGATTAAGGCATTTTTGGCAAATCAAACTTATTCATAATTATTTGACTTTGCCATTTGGTTTTTTCCTGTGCTATTCTCTGAGACAAGGGTTTGAGCATTTCTTCCATTGGAGAGCAAGATCTTCTTCAATGTTGAGCATTTTTTAGACTGTGAGAGACCAGTCGAATTAGTGCATCTGTGAGGCTTCATTCAAAGGTTCTATTGAGTTTTATTCAAAGTTTCTTGTTGAGATCTACCTGTTTGCAATAAGGAAGAGGGTTTCTCCACTTGGGATGCCATCTTCATGCAATCAACAGTTTCCATAAGGCCGTACAGTTTCCTTGGGCCAGCCGTACCATTTCCTTTGCTTGGCATACCCCCTTTTTGAAGGCGTGTTTCTCCTACAGGCCAAAACGCCTTCTATTTTGGTTGTTTGTTCATTGCTTCTTTGGCACCTACTCCTCTCTGCTCTTTGTGTCCTGTTTCTAAGTGGGAGAAGTCAAATCTGGAGTTTCGGCGTTCATATTTGTCAGTTTTCACCATTCCTGGCTGGCAAGTGGATTTATTTTCTTATTTAAATAATCCAGAAGCTTTCGGGTACATTTATCATTTGTGATCTCATTGTTGTGGTTGTTTATTACTTTCTGCAATTACAATTTATCAGAAATAGCTCAGATTTAAGATTTATGAGCTTTTATTTACTGCGCCCCTTCTATTTCTCTCTAGAAACTTTCTTAAAAAACTAAAAAAACACAAAGATAATCAAAACATTAGGGGTTTGGAGAGGAGCCAGTTAGGCTCATCACAGTGGTATCAAAGCTCTGATCCTGCCAGCCTGGAGGGTTAGCAATTTCTATGCGGTCACATTAGAACAGGTTTGACAGGTACTACTCACACAGGGGTCCTGATTATCAGAGAAGTACTTTTGAACCATTTCCAGCATTTCAGTTTGACAAACAGGAGGAAGATTTTGACTTTGATAATATGGCAAACAAGGATGAGGAAGGTCCTTCTAGGAATTGTCTTGATAATGAAGAAAGAGAGGCCAGAGATGTACTGAGAGGGATGGTAGCAAGCCAAGAACAGGTGGCGAACATCCTCCAGCAGCTTAGTACCAATGTCCACAACTTGACAGTTCAGAGAAGGCAGAATCAAGATCAAGATCAGGAGGGAAGTGTTCATGGAGAAGCTCGCAGGAATATTGCTCTAGCACACACCTATGAAAGACCCACGTGCCCTACATTCACTAGAAATGATACCAATGAAGAGGAAGAGGCTGAAGAGGGTGGTGACATCAACTTTGCAGATAACATCATGACTATGCATGATGAATGGGATGCATTACCTCCGAGAGTTAAGGATCACCTTAACTTTGATCGATTCATGAGCCAGAAGAGAGAACATACCAGAAACAGGTTTGACAGGAGGCCTTAACAGTGGAATAATGATCTCAGGCAGGCTACCAACAAAATTATGTTAACTAATTTTGATGGCAGTGGCAGAGTCACAGCACGTGCCTGGGTGAGCAAATTGGACACCTTCCTTACATTGCGTCCTATGACAGAGGAGGATGCTATTAGATTTGAAGCTCTCCACTTGGATGGCATGGCCCATGATTGGTGGCACCACGGCATGGTAACAGTCCACCATGACAAGATTACTTCTTACCAGGAGTTTACAAATCGATTGGTAGAGAGGTTTGAAAAACGTGATCCCAAACTTTACTTCAGAGATCTTGCACAGTTGAAACAGTTGGGTAGTTTGGAGTCATACATTTCAGAGACTGTTAGTTATGGTGACAGGTATATCAGAGAGGAGGCTGATTATATTGTTTATGGAGGGTTTATTTGAGCCCATGAAAGGTCGGATCAAAGCTTTCGATCCACCTACTTTACAGGAGGCCATGAGGAAAGCTCGCAGTATGGAGCTTACAACACCTCGGAAACAGTTTGGCTCAAAACCATCCACTTCCTACAATGACACCAAATCTAATCAAAAGAAGTTCGAAAATGCTGATCAAAAGAAAAAATTTGCAGCACGTCTAGATCGTGAAACACTTAACGATTTACGTAGGAAGAAACTCTGTTTTTATTGCAAAGGCCCATATGACATCAACCACGATTGCCCCTCAAGCCTAAAGGGAAAAACAGGCATATGGAGTGGTTCTTTGAGGGAGAAGAGTTGACTGATTTTTCAGACCAGCAAGCTGCAATTTATGATATAGATGAGGAAAAATCAGAAAATGAGGCAGAAAGAGGTTGAAATTGAGTTACAGGAAGCTCATATGTCCAGTATGCAGAGAGAAGGTTCTTTTAGACTTCGTGGGATACTAGCTGGTCAAAGAGTCATTTCTCTTTTGGATACAGGTGCAACCCATAACTTTATTGATTCTCGGTTGGTGGAGAAGAGAGGCATTCAAACTCAGCAGTTTGAAGGAATTAGAGTTAAGGTTGCAAATGGGTACACTCTCAACTGCGAGAAGATGATTCTGGATTTTCCAATGAAACTCAACAATTTTGAGTTTAAGGCAGATTTTCATGTTGTGAACATGGGAGGTACGGATATAGTTCTCGGCATGAAGTGGCTTCATGCGATAGGAGAGTTCACACTAAATTTACGGGACATGGAGATGAAATTTAAAGTTCACAAATCATGTTCTCAAAGCCATCAAGGACAGCAATGTAAAAGAAATCTCACTCAGGAGAATGGAACGTTTGATTCGGCATGACATGGTGGATTGGGCAGCAAAGTGCAAGGTAATGCCTTCACAAAAGGAGCAGCAAGAATCTCCTTATCATCCAGTTGTTCAAGAACTCCGAATTAAGCATGCAAAGGTTTTTAGTGCTATACCACCAGGTAGACCTCCTGATAGAGGTATTGAGCATATTGTGGAATTGGAAGAGGGCACAAAACCTATCATGATCACTCCTAACTGGCACCCCAAACGCTTGAAAGATGAAATTGAAAAAACTATAAAAGAACTTTTGGCTATGGGGCACATTAGGTCGAGTAAGTCACCCTTTGCTTCATTAGTTGTTTTGGTGAAGAAAAAGGATGGTACACTTAGAATGTGTATTGACTATAGGATGCTCAACAAGAAGACTATTAAGAACAGGTATCCCATACCACGAATTGACGAGTTAATAGATGAGCTACATGGAGCTTGCTATTTCTCGAAGATTGATTTGAGGATTGGGTACCATCAGATCAGAGTCTGAGAGGAGGATATTGAGAAAACCGCATTTCGATGCCACTGTGGACATTATGACTTCTTGGTTATGCCATTTGGCTTAACCAATGCTCCAACCACTTTCCAATCCACAATGAACAGGGTTTTCCATCCTCACTTGAGGAAATTTGTATTGGTGTTCTTCGACAACATACTGGTTTACAGCAAATCTTGGGAGGAACACATGGTCCACTTGGATGAGGTATTGAGCATACTTGACAGGAAGTCCTTGTACGCCAAGAAATCCAAGTGTGCACTGGGCTTGGGAGAACTTTTATATCTGGGTCACATCATCAGTAGAAAGGGAGTCAGCATGGATCCAGAGAAAGTTCGTACTATCATTGATTGGCCTACACCTAAGACATTGACACAACTCAGAGGGTTTGTAGGTCTATGCGCCTTCTACCGTCGGTTTGTTAGTGGATTCTCGCGTCATGCAGCACCACTGACCGATTTGACTAAGAAGGGAGCCTTTGTGTGGACACCTTTAGCACAGGCGTGCTTTGAGAAGTTTAAACTTCTCATGACTACATGTCCAGTTTTGGCATTACCAGACTTCACCAAGCCGTTTGAGCTACATTGTGATGCCAGTGGTGAGGGTATTGGGGCAGTCATCATGCAGGACCGACATCCTATAGCTTTCGAGAGCAAGAAGCTGAGAGGTCCTGAGAGGAGCTTTAGCATTTACAATAAGGAAATGTTGGCCATCGTGCATGCCATGGCCAAGTTCAAGCAATATTGGGTTGGTAGTAAATTTTGTGTTAAAACCGATCACAATAGTCTGAAAAATTTCCTAGGACAGCGAGTTTTGAATGAAAGACAACAGAAATGGGTCAGCAAACTTCAGTCCTATGATTTTGACATCTCCTATGTCAAGGGTACACAGAATGTGGTTGCTAACGCATTATCTCACCGCCCACACTTGAGCTCCATTACAAAGATTGCAGAGGACTGGAGACACATGATAGTTGCAGAGTATGCTAAGAACCCATGGGCTTCTAGCATAGTGGATGGGACAGTATAGGATGGCAGATACTCACTTGTAGATGATCTTATCATTTACAAAGGGAGGATATTTCTAGTCCCAGGTTTTGAGATGAGGGACAGTGTATTGAGATCATTTCACGATTCACCTATGGCAGGACATCCCGGTTACTTTAAGACCTATAGGTAGGTACGGGAGAGATTCTCTTGGAAAGGTCTCAAGTCATTTGTTCTTCAATATGTCAGGAAATGCCTTGTTTGTCAGCAGAACAAGCAACAACATACATATGCTGTAGGATTACTTCAGCCACTTCCTATTCCTGAGAGGAAGTGGGAATGCTTGTCGATGGACTTCATTACGAGCTTGCCGAAAGCTCAAGGGAAAGACGGCATTTTTTTGGTAGTAGATAGATTGACGAAGTATGCTCATTTCTTCCCAATCACTACTACTCACACAGCTACACAGGTGGCGGACTTGTTTTTCCGAGAGTTATTCAGGTTGCATGGTTTGCCTCGGAGCATAGTCAGTGACAGAGATAGCAAGTTTATGAGTAACTTCTGACAGGAGTTATTCAAACTTTGTGGGACAGAACTCACTCCGAGCACCAGTTACCACCCACAGACAGATGGGCAGACTGAGATAGTCAACAAATGGGTGCAGGGATACTTGAGGAATTACAGTCCAAGGCAGCATAAGGCATGGGTGAAGTGGTTATACCTTTGTGAGTATTGCAACAATACCACTCATCACATGAGTATTCAGATGACACCTTATCGAGTGTTGTATGGATATGATGCTCCGAGTTTTCTAGATTTGTTGCTGAGTGACAATAGAGTACCTAGTGTTGGGGATCTATTACAGGAGAACCAAGACATTATGAGAGCACTCAGAGAGAACATTCAGAAGGATCAAAATCAGCAAAAGCAATATGCTGATCAGCGGCGAGTGGAGCGATCTTTCTGTTGATGTGTTTTTTGTGACCGCACCAAACAGCAAAACGAAATAGTTTAGGGCTACTCCATTCTCTCTTGATCAAAGTATTCCGTGTGCTAAGATTGCGAGATAGATCACACGTTCAACTCCAAGGTTCCTTAAGTGCGAATAGACCCAGTTTGGTTGATGTGTATTTGCTGTGTTCTTACGAGGGGACTTACACAATTGTTCAGATTTCTTGCAGTTAGCAGCTAATGTATGATTTTGAAGGGGATTCTCGCGTGTATGATTTGGCAATGTGGTTCGTTTTCCTAAAGCTAATCAGAAATGTGCGGAAAGTAAAAGAGTTTAGGGCCTAAGAAACTTATATGCTATTCTAAATGCAGGATATGTGGAGCTTCGTTTCAATAGACTTCAACCAGATTTCACCTAGCCTCACGTCGGACAGCCTTAGTAAAATCGGTGCAATCTTCAAAGGGATAACAAAGGATGTTCAAATTATGATTCAACATGCATACACCATCACAACGACGCATATAAGCATACCAACCACAATTGAAGTTAAACTCAAGGTGATTTCCAGTCGACCACGCAAGGCGAACTTATCATCAACAAGCCGCTAGTGGTATGGAATAAAGTGAAGCTATCTTAATAAAACACCACATATCAAAGTAAACTACTTGCATGAAATTAAGCTACTTGGATTCGAAAGGAAGAAGAGACCTTGCTAGCTATTCATGACAAGACGAATTCCACCATCAATGAAAAGATCAATTATCATAAAAAGTGTTACACAACAATCTCCTCAAAAGTTTTCAAAGGGAAAACTTTCTTTCTCTTCCACACTATGCTAAGCAAAATGACTACTATGCAATCTCTCCAATCTCTAGCTCTAATGCTAATGCCTGATCTAATTTCCTGTTCTAATGTCATACAAATGAGGGGGACCCCCCCTTTTATAGCTAGCCAAGTCCCAAAAGACGGCTAGGGTTACAATTAATAGAGTGGCCAGAATCGTGCCACCTCAGCCCAAACCCTAAAACTGCCAGAATAGGGAGTGGTACATTAAATGAATCAAAAATTCCCACTCACTCCCATAAATAGTAAATGTACTAAATGTCCACATTCAGTCTTCTAGAAGATCCTCGTCCAGTAGTGTGTTCCCACTTGCCTTCTCTCTGACTGCCAACTCAACAAATCTGCCAAGTACAGCCTCAACTTCCTGAACTGAAATCGGTGGAACACAATCTAGCTGAAACTCTAATACTGTAACTGAATGCTCATGCCTCGTACAAGATTTTCTCCAAGCAGCCAAGGAGTCCTGCGTGTTCTAGATCAAAGTGGAGAAAGTAGCAGTATTCTCGAAATCATCCTGTACAAAGGTCTTAACATCTGCAAAGAAAGGCACCAGCAAACCCCTCAAATTATCAAAATTAACTTCATCTAGATTCAGTCGCCTAGCAAATATAGCCTCAAAGGTATTCTGGACTCCATCTATAATGTTGGCCACAGCCTTATGTACTCTGGCTGAATCTGCCTGTGCCGCATCGAAGAAACCACGCCCTGTGATTGCCGAAGAATACCACCGAGAGAAATCATATCGGTCATTCTCCTGAATGACACCTCCATCAATCAGCAACTACAATGGCACATGCCTCAATACCTCAAGACGCTGGATCACCTTACTTTGATAGATAGAGGCATCGCCCCAAGCATGATCCACTGCATCCATCCGTGTCAAAATAGTAGAGGCCTGCTGAAAAGCAGAAGCAAGGTCCTCCATAAACTTCTCCGTCTCGACACGAACTCCCGTGACCCATTTATCTGCTTCTTGTGCCATCCTCCCCAACTCTACCAAACCGCTGGTCGACTCTCTAGGTACATCCGCTGGAGGCTCTATCACTGGTACATCCTGCCCTCGAGAACGAGATAACTACTGCACATATCCTATTAAGGCCTTATGCTCTCTCTTCAACTTCTTGTATTTCCCTTCTTTCTTGAACAATCTATCCTTGAGGGCAAGGTAAGAATTATCACACTCTTCCACAATCTGAGCACCAGTAGGGCGTCCCAAATCTAGAGTCGTGACCACATAATTCTCAGGAACTGCTTCATTCCGGTCACACTCAACTCGTGGAACAGCAACGTGAAGAGTACGAGAGCCATCCTCCTCAGTGGAGATCTTCGAAAATTTTCTAGCTCTTCTTCTTCTGTGGAGGTGCACTGATCCGGTTCAAGAATTCCTCCATCTCAACTGCTGGATCAATTTCCTCACTAGGGCTTCTTCTCATTCTATCTTTAAGCCAATCGGGCACCTCATACTGTATATCGAAGGGCTGCTGCTCCTGTGCCTCGACTTCTCTAACCTGTTCAACTTCTTCATCATTCTGGCGAGGCTCATCGTCCTCAAGTGGCTGAGTATCACCTGACACTATATCATCATCATCACCATCGTTCATGGCCGCCTCTAACTCCTGCTGAAACTGAGGGTCAGTAATAGTCCCCTCATCATCCTGCTGATCAATCCTGACAGGTGCGTTGACGCTCTGGCCAATGGACTCCCTCCGTGGAGGCTGAATATCATCCTGTACTACCTGCACCTGATTCAATGTAACCCTCTGATCAGCAAACAAAGAGACCTCCTGTATGCTTTGGAGAACGTGTCTCCAAAGGTGTTGCCACTGTGACTCGTGGAGGCTCTGGCTGAGTAGGCTCCTGTCTAACTATTTCCTTCTTCCTGGACTCTGGACCTCTTGTAATCTGCTTCTTCCTGCCAGTGGTGGGCGTCCTGTGATCTCCCATCATGTTGTAAGTCAGGGCAATTGACCTACTCTTCAATCTATTCACCTTTCTATCAACCCATGCTCTAGTAAATGTCATAACTGGGATGGAGAGAGTATCCAAATCAGCAACCTCGGGCTCTGACCAATCGGGAGGTGGAAGCGGAGTATCTCGAACAGCTGCATAATCAGGATGGACAACATCCATATCCTCGTTCACTTGGTCTGGAACCGGTACTACCTCACACTCCCTGATCAGAGTAATAGGCAATCGAGAGAACATCCTCTTCCTTACTTCAATCTCATCAACTGCATCAGCCCAATAATCCTCTATGGTGGCCTTATGTTTGAACTCCTCCGACAGAACCCAATTGATGTTATGATGTGGGTCGTAGTGCTGTCGGCTAGTATGATATGAAAAATGATAAAATTGAAGCTCACTTTCAGCCTCTCTAGCTGCCTGCATCGAAGGACACACCTCATCCGAGTTGCCCATCACAATTGGAAATTCTATCCCTCCTTTCTTTTTCTTCTTTTGGATTTTATCAAAGGCTAGCAACTGTCTAGATATCTCTAGCATCAATATTCTATCTGTTGGGTATTTAGGCAGCCTATATGGGTATGATGAGAAACCTTGCAGCCTAATGTAAGAGAATCTCGGAAATTGTATGAACCAACACCCATACCTTTCAATTAACTCCTGGGCTTCCTTCGAGATTCTGTGTTGCAATCGCTCCTGCAGCAGCCTCGTGATGTACATGGTGAATGAGTCGTTGACACGCTTGTAGTGGGTTGTGCTTGACAGGTGCAACTGTGGACAGGCGTCATAGATTTTGAACTGATGAGAGCCACATCCAACAGGCTCCTTGTAAGATATCCCCCTATACTTCGTCTTCCGTGCCAACATATAAATGACATAGGAGCTCATGTAAAATGTCTTCGTTCTCCTCAAGCTTAGGAGCTGCTCGTGCAAGTTGTCACTGATCATCGCAGCCCAATTGACATAGTCTTTTCCCTCTAGCACCAGGTTGATGTAGTAAAACATCCAGGGTTCAAAAATAAATGATTGCGGGCAACCTCCAACCCTGCTCAGCATCATGATGAGATCACAGTATTCTTGCTTCAAGTCATCCACTATGATCTGCTTGGGCAACTTCGTTCGAGAAGGCTTGGGAGTGGTCATCCAGTGGGTATTAATTGTCTCCATGCATCGCTCAAAAGTAGAAGCATACATCCGCTCAGCCCGTTCTCTGGACTTGTAAATCATATTCCTATGCACCGGGATCCCGAAAGCTTCACCAATGGCTGCCGGAGTAAGATTGGCAAGCACTTGGCCATCAGGTGACATGATCGACCGGTGTTCCTTCTCGTAGCAATTAGCGCACTCCATTATCAGCTCCGAACACTGTATAGCTGGCGGGAAACCAGCAGCTGCATATAGTCCACTTCGGACGATGTTGTGCGAAGTGACTGAAGCCCGATGACTTCCGATTCCAAACATCCTGTTCTTGAAGGTCTCCAGGTTGACGGAGCCCAGGTTAGTGTCTGTCAACTTGCCCAGCTTTGAAATAAACTTCGACTCCGGCATGAATGTTTTACTCAGCTTCTTGATCACTGCTTGTCTTGAGGCACCATTGTCCTTTCCGGTTGTCCTCGCTTCAGCCATCTGCAACATAACAAACATTCATTAGCAATTTAAATTTAATAAAATAAGGCATTGTATAGGGGCTGCAGTCGAATTCTAGAAGCTGCAATAACTCTCGTGTTTGCAAACCTCAGCTTCTCTCTTGAATTTCAATACTTAGAACAGATTTCTAAGTAGACTTTGATGGCTTCACTTCACTATCCCAATCAGCAATTTGAACTTCGTAACTTTGTATCAGCAATCAGCAATCAGCAAACTCCGAAAACTAATTTCACTCCACTTCAAGGCGTCCTTACTGGCAACTTTAACTTTAGCAATGAATCAAACTTCAGCCACACTCGTACCTTTCAAGCCTTCAGCAACTTCTCTTCTCCAACCAGCAAGTGCGCCCTTCTATACTTCAGCAAATACTTCTTAGCAACTCAAGGCGCACCTCCTTCAACTGCAAATTTGATCAACTTCCAAGTGAGCCTCTTCAGCAAACTCAACTCCTCAGCAAAATTCGAATTCCTTCAAGCTCTCCAGCAACTTAAGGCGTCCCTTTTTAACTCAGCAACCTTCAGATTTCAAACTCTTCAAGCAACAATTCACTGCAACACTTCACTCTCAGAGCAAGTTCGACTTCTTCAGCTGTGAAAACAAGTGAGAAACTTGCTCATTTTATAGCTAAAATTCGAATTCTAGAAGAAGTTAATTTTAGCCAGTGCAATTAAACTCCACTACTCCACTTCAAGAATTCGAATTTTCCCTCTCTGGTATTTCTGACACTTGTCTCCAGTCGTCGGGAATCTTATTCTTCTAGAAACTTGACTTTGACTGGCATCTTTGAATTCCTTTTCGAAAAATTTAATTTAAATTCATCATTTTTTTCTCACCAGCCGGAGTCCTGTCACTTGAATTCGAATTTTACTTCTCCTCTGCTCTGGAAAATTCATCCTCGAAGAATTTAATTAAAATTATCTAGGCAACTGACTTCAAGTTCATCGTTCGAAGAAAATTCATCTTGACAGCATATTTTATTCAAATTTGCCTTAGAAAATTTTAAATTTTCCCTTAGGAAAATTCACAATTTGAGCACTGATTAAATTCTTCACTGAAAGAGTGTCGGCGAAGTTCGAAAGACTTAGAAATCCATTTATCATTGCAAATATTCAGTACCCAGAAGAAAATTTTCTTCAGAACACCTCGAATTCATGGGTACCCAACGAACGGGTTCATTTAATTTTTCAATTTTGAACCTTAGAAAAAATATTATTTTATCAAATTAAAATCCATTCTTCGCCTGTGATCACTCTGTGTTGCTCTGACTTGAAGGACTTGAATTCATCCTGCATTCCTGACTTCATCACTGAGAGAATTTGCCAACGCTTTGGAAAATTTCATCACCCTGAGGCTCCAGGTGTATTTTCTAAGAAGAAAATAATTTGCCTTGAAAAATATTTTTAAATCATCACGTTGAGAACTTGCCTTAGAAAATATTTCGTTTTCCTGCCGGCGAGAGAAGTATCATCATCTTCATTTAGAAATTTATTCGCCTAGCACACTGTCATTCCTCACTTCACACTTCACACTTCACCCCTAGGCGCATATAGCATTTGAAGAGGAATTTAAAATCACGCCTAGAAATATTTCTAACACTTCTAGGCTCCCAACACACACGCCTAGCAAAATTTCTCTAAGGCCCACCACCTTGGGCGCATTTCACACATGATGGAGGATAACGCCTAGCTTTTATCTTGAGTTTACCATGCCTTGGCAAAATTTTCACCTTCAATTACCACCTTTAATCACTTTTCACATCCAAACATGGGCGCATTTCTATATGTGTGAAGGATGACCTTTCAACTTCCCATTTTTGTCTTCATATGAGCTCACTTGGGCGCATTTAGGAGGGTGAGGAGGACGAGTTTGCAAGCTGGGCGCATTTTGCATGTGATGAAGGATAAAAAACTTTGACTTTGTTGACTCCTTGCAACCTTGGGCACATTTTACCCTTGCTGGTGGATGAACTCTCTCCAACGTCCTTGGGTGACTCTTCACCTTCCACTTTTTTGTCTTCACATGGCCCAGTTTGGGCGCATTTTGGCCTTGGAGAAGGATGAAAAGCTTTGACCTTGTTGACTTTTCTGTCTTGGGCGCATTTGGAGGGGTGAGGCGGATTTCTCATACTTAGAAAAATTTTCAACTTTTCCCTCTTCAAGTTGGGCGCATTTTGGCCTAGCAGCAGGATGAAACTTCGTTGACTTTCCTTGACTTCTTCATCTTGGGCGCATTTTGCCCCCTGAGCAGGACAAACTTCATACTTAGCATTTTCTTGAACTTCCTCACTCACCTGGGCGCATTTGCTATGTCTTTTGGATGAAGTTCCAGACTTAGACAAATTTTCTCGTTTTTCGCCAGCCTACGTGCCCTGCTATTTATAGTAAGTCTTCTTGATTTTGCACTTCTGAAGCTCGGAATGACTTGAAATTTTAAACGTAGCATCCTCATAACCTTATCAACCTGTCGGCACTACCACTTTTAGTCACCCTGCTATTTTTAGCATGTTTCTGAAGGTGGTTTACTATAAATAGTAACCTCATGTTTCTGATAGCTCCCATGCTCTGATCGAGTTGAAATTTGAATGAGGCGCTCCTCACCATATGACCTGCTGGTGACACGGCGCATGCACTCAATTTACTATTTTTAGCCGTTTCCAATCTGACTTACTATAAATAGTAAGTGCTCCGTTTGACTTGAAATTTCACCAGCAGATAGCCTGATGGATGCTGATCGCGATGGTTTACATCGGTTTTCGAAAATCTTGACTTTTTACGCCTATTTTTAGGCTCCGAAGTTGGAAACCCTAATTCGCTCTGCATGCGTATCAAATGATATCTGTTCGTCTTTGTTTCTGTGGCACTGCGATCGGCTTATAATTTTGAACTGCTGGGAGGCGGCTGCCGGGACACACCTGCTAAAAATAGCAAGTTCCTTACTGAGTGAGTATCTTTGTTTGCATGTCACACCATCGCGAAGCTCTCGAAAAACCCACCAGGAATCACCCGACATGCAAAAGAAACCCTGACATGCAAACCCTAAAGATAGCCTCGGAAGACTGAATCATGAAAGTGATCGTCTCGTTTTGCATGTTACATCATCGCAAAGGTCTCGAAAAACCTAGAAGGAATGTCCAGACATGCAAAGAAAAACTCTGCATCTGCACCCTGAAATTTGTCCCAGAACTGCTAAAAATAGTAAGTAGTCTGTTTTCGCTCAAATTTTGCATGCGAGCAGTCTGATAAGCTTTGAATGCTGTGTGACTGTTGGAATCTTGAAAATGCTGACAAATTGCCTGTAATTGTGCACTTACTAAAAATAGTAAGTACCTTAGAATCTGATGAAACCTGGTTGGAAGTCTACTGGAAGCACACTGACAACAATGTTAAGCTCAATTTTCAATTTACTCACTTTACTTGACCTTGGACTGACCAGAAACGGTGAAACCCTAATTTTAGACTTGGTCAGTTTCACACTTAAACTCACTGACGGGCGCAACCCCAAAAAGGCGGACACCAGAAAAGAGACAAAGCAAGAGAGAGAGGAAAACCCAAGCCAAAAGACCGGAACGGAGCAAAAATTTAGGGGGTCCCCATCTTGAATGGGGCGATGTGTGAAAAGGTCACAACACTTTCGAGATTGATGATTTGGTATATCTGATGCTACAGCCTTATAGGCAGTCCACCCTTCGTAAGAAGGGCGCCGAGAAACTCAAGCCACGATACTATGGACCATTCAGGGTTGTCAGACGTGTCGGTGAAGTGTCTTATGAGTTAGATCTACAGGTGGACAGTAAGGTTCACAACGTGTTCCATGTGTCGCGCCTCAAAAAGGCGTTGGGACAGCAAGTGACTCCTACAGATTTACCACCCCTCGATGATGAGGGGAAGCTGATTTTGATATCTGAGGCCATTCTGGATTCCAGAGAGCGTCATCTTCGGAGGAAGGTTATCAGGGAATATCTAGTGAAGTGCAGAGTTCTACCGGCAGAGGATGCTACTTAGGAGTGTGACAGTATTCTACAGCATCCGGCTTTGAGTTTGCTTGCGGACAAGCAAATTCGGGGAGGGCGGACTGTGATGTCCCCACTCTAGTCAGTTCTCAGGAGCTTGTTGAGTTAGCCTATATCTTGGACCCTTGTAGGCTAACAAGATCTGGTTGGAGGGTCAGTGCCCATTTTGGTGAGTTGTCATTTTTCTCCTTCAGCTTCGCTGTGGGTTTCAGTATGAGCATTTGGTGTCTAGTGTTCGCCAGCTTCTGACGGCACAGAAATATATGGAGTTTAAGAGTTATGGATATTTAAATGATTTAAGTTAATTATTTAACTTAACGCTTTATGATAAAGTCAAATTGACTTTATGAATATTATATCACTTAAATATATCATAAAAGTGATTTAAAATTAAATCACTTAAGTATAAAGTGGGTGCCCAAGTATTAAAGTGAAAAACTATTGAAAGGTGACTTAAATATATTCTAAAATATTTAAAACGCAAAAGTGGCGTCACTTTCTTGAAACTCGTGCCTCTTTGGGGATGTAAGGCATTTTTGGCAAATCAAACTTATTCATGATTATTTGACTTTGCCATTTGGTTTTTTCCTATGCTATTCTCTGAGACAAGGGTTTGAGCATTTCTTCCATTGGAGAGCGAGATCTTCTTCAGTGTTGAGCATTTTTTAGACTGTGAGAGACCAGTTGAATTAGTGCATCTATGAGGGCTTCATTCAGAGGTTCTATTGAGTTTTATTCAGAGTTTCTTGTTGAGATCTACCTGTTTGCAATAAGGAAGAGGGTTTCTCCACTTGGGACGCCATCTTCATGCAATCAACAGTTTCCATAAGGCCGTACAGTTTCCTTGGGCTAGCTGTACCATTTCCTTTGCTTGGCATACCCCCTTTTTGAAGGCGTGTTTCTCCTACAAACCAAAACGCCTTCTATTTTGGTTGTTTGTTCATTGCTTCTTTGGCGTCTACTGCTCTTTGTGTCCTGTTTTTGAGTGGGAGAAGTCAAATTTGGAGCTCTGACGTTCATATTTGTCAGTTTCACCATTCCTGGCTGGCAAGTGGATTTATTTTCTTATTTAAATAATCCAAAAGCTTTCGGGTACGTTTATCATTTGTAATCTCATTGTTGTGGTTGTTTATTACTTTTTGCAATTACAATTTATCAGAAATAGCTCAGATTTAAGATTTATGAGCTTTTATATGCTGCGCCCCTTCTATTTCTCTCTAGAAACTTTCTTAAAAAACTAAAAAAACACAAAGATAATCAAAACATCAAGGGTTTGGAGAGGAGTCAGTTAGGCTCATCACAATATCGGACTCCTTATATGCAATATGGTGGGAAGTGGAAGCATCGAAGTCAGTATGCTCTGGCTCTATATCCCACAACTTCTTCTCCCCTTCCTTGTAGTCACTGTTACATCCCAAATTGTGACGTTACAATTTACCATTACTAGATAGAGTAAATGTGAAATCTGGAGGTAAATTAATGATGCTTGTACCTTGTTTTCAATATGAATGTTGTTTCATTTGATGTTATTCTTGGTGAAATACTGCATAAAGGAGAATATAAGGTTATTGATTTGTGAATAATCTAACTTTTGAAATGTTTCATGTATTCTGCTTTGTTTTGAGCATATGACTCCCGTTGTTGTGTCATGATGTACAAGTAAGAGGACCAATCCTCCAGGCAGAGGAGAGATATCACTCGGGGAGGAACTTGGTCGGGTAAACAGTAACGAGTACCAATTGGACATACACACACAAACTATAGACTGAGTAAGCTAAGTCATTGTTGTGATTAAGGGTAAAGTCATCCGTAGGCTTGTTTAGTATCATTAGGAGTCGTATCTACTTCTGAATGTGTAAATAAGTGATGCTTGCCAGTATAATCTTATATGGAGTAATATTTCTTGTTAGAGGTGGATATGTGTATTTGTATATATACATATGAATACGATATGAACAAGTACCCATAAGTACATTCAGGTCGATACAACGTATTAGAGCAGATGGATATGCCATACGTGTGCGTCAATATATGTGTATTTATGAATACTTATACGTAAAGTATATATATAAGTATATATACAAGTATACGTACCCGCAACTAACCTGTTGAATGAATATATATTATGGCGATATATTACCTCGGAATTTACATATACACATATTTATACATATACATGAGTACGTATAGTGAAAGTATGCTGACTGGCTCACAGTATATGAACATATAATCAAAAATGTAAATGTATAAATATGTATAGATGTAAAGTTAAATATATTTATATATTTAATATTATATTAAAGTACGTATATAATATAGTATTTACAAAATATAAATATGTATATGAGATTATTTAAATTAATAATTTAAATAATTATACATAAGTATATAATGTAAATTAAAACTATGTTATGTAAATACTTTAATATAAATAAATATATATATAGTTGTGTTTAAATAAAAGATTTGAAAAACAAAAGGAATTTAAATCAACATTTTATTAATATTCAAAAGAGAAATGCGAATTATGGAATATGTCGATTTTTCTTTGAAAATGATTATTTCATTTGAAAATCGAAATCAAATGTCTTTGTTATTTCGCCAAGTCCAAAATATTTCCTGTGGACTATTTCAAAATGAAGAAGTAAAATAAATTCGAAATAAAGCCATGCCCGTAAAAATGGCGGATGAAGTGAAAAACGCGCAGGAAGAATCGCGCGACCTGGCCAAGCAACTGAAAACGGCCGAATAAATTCATGCATAGCTTAAATGAGGATGTGGACGCCATTGAAATTGGGAAATAGTCTTGTTTTAAACTCGTCATTTAACCTACCTATTGAATCGCGCTAAAACCAGGTGTCACGTTTTTGTAAACTGAGCATATGCGAATAGGAAAATGCATCATTGCTGTCAGTTAATGGAGGTCGAAACCCTCTCCAATAAGCAACACGTTTCTTATTTGAATCTTTCCAAGCTTTGTTGGCAGCACTGGCGCCATAGAAAGAGGAAACAGTTAAAATTACAACCCTATATAAACCTACGAATGTTCATTCATAACACACACGAATTTACAATCAAGAAATTCATGCTGTTTATTCAATAGAGAAGAGCATTTTTCAGTTGTGAGGGAATTCACCATTAGTTAAGAAAGACTATGGTCTTTACTTGTTAAGAAAGCTATTTTGTTGTGTTGAGAGAAGCAATCTCAGAGTCTGAGAACAGCAGCTTGGAACTGTCAAATTACTGTGCTGGGAATTTACTACAGAGCCAGTTGAAAGTAATTTGGTGGTAGGCAAGAGAAGAAGTTTACTCTTTCTCCAAAATTCTAAGGGAAAGTTCTTGCCAGGCAGTAAGCTCTTACCAAGCATGTCAACCTTTTTCTTTCTATGCTTTCAGTAATTAATGTATTAAGATGTTATTCTGTGTCTTGTCCTTTGGATGAAAAGAACTGAGACTGAAAACTGATTAACTTAGAAGTGAGTAAGAAGGAATTAAAGTTTGTCAGCATAAGATAAACAGTAAAATAGAATGTTTTATGCATGAACTCTTCTATTGGTTTTTGCTTTCATTAGAGTACAGTTTACACTAAGCAATGAAAAGAAAACTGCATAACTTGTATTGACTCCATATACGGAGTATATGCTTGTATTTAGTTACTAGATACTAGGAATGAATCGAGAGCATTTAATGAGCTACAAGTCACAACTAGATATTAATTAACTTAGACAAGTTAATGAACCCCTAGGATGAGAGTATCCTATATAAGGGCGTTGGTTGTAGGATCTTGTTAAAATGTACTCCGTTCCAGTAGTTAGATTGTTGTAGGAAGTCTAGGGTACGGACTACCCCGATAGACCAACCTACGCGTAGAATAAGATAGCCTCAAGTCAAGTTGAACCTGGCTAGTGTAAGTGACAAATGACCTACATTCTGCATTGAATGTGAACACTTTGGCCAAAGTCGTGTAAGGAACCATTTAGATGTAGTACTACACTGTCAGTTCACCGTGATCCCGAAATACATCCTAGATTGAGAATTGCCGGTTGCACGGAATCTAGCTTTGTAGGATCACAGCACTATGTCCAGTTGGTAGCCGTTGAAGGTTACCCAACCAATCTCTTCTTCGAAGGGAGGGCCGTTCATTGCAAAATGATCGTGCGGGGGACCGCAGTATAAGCCCGTGGTTGGCGGAAAAGCGCCCGAGTAATGTTTCTCCTCCTCAACATCCGACTGATGATCCAAGACTTGATAGGACGAACTCCTGGACCTTCTTACTTCTATTGGTTCTAAAGCCCATTGGAGCTATGTTAGTTAAGGTACGTATTCTTGTTTCATGTACTTGTGAAGTTATTATATTGAAATGGAATCTTTGTTGCATATTAATATGGCAACTTGTTCATGTTTTGTCAATAAAGAAAAAGAAAAATTCTATTGCAATGACATGATTAACACGTTTACATACTTGTAGGATGTAAATTATGAAAATTTTAATTTTACCGAAGGGTCAGGTTGTTACAGTCACATTGTTTGTGTGAAAGGAGTCGCAAGTTGGAATGCACATATACTAAGTTCTCCGCTCTTTTTGAGAGCAATTTATTGTGCTTTACTGAGTGGATGATAGAATATATGCTCCAATTCCTCTCAGATGCAGATGATCTAGCAACCTATGAAGACAAAGTAAACAATTAAAGTTATATATTATAAAAAACTTTAAAAAATAAAAAATTATAAATGAAACTTTTAAAACTAAAATATGAAAATTTATTAAACTTACTTGTGATAAAACTTTGATTGCAAGGGGCTGCAAATGTTGGAAGTATTGTCCATGGAAGTACCACCAACTATGAGCATCCTTTAAGAACCTATCATGAAGAGCATCAACACCTTGACCATTTGAGTGCACAAAATCAATGAACTCATTCGTGACTACACCTCGCAATTCAAGATAAGGGAAGAGTCTCATGAATGCTGCCTTGTACCCTTCAGCCACTTAAAAATCTCTATATGGAGGAAGCCTTCCTAGCACTGAAAGAATCTAACTACTAGAGTATTTTGGAGTCAATGCAAAGGAAAGATGTAATGGAGTTGTCATTTTGTTCCATCTTTCTTCAACAATTGTTTGCACTTGTTTGAAGAAAGTCTCTTCAGGGTCTTGCTCTTTCACATTTATGGTGCACTTGATCTTCTCAAGCATTAAGTCTATACCATCATATATCTCTCCAATGCATGGCTTTTCCATGTCAGTATAGCGAATCATACTCAAAATGGGCTTGGTGAAACTAAGGAGATACTCCACACGATCCCACCATGAGTCATCTAATATCATCTTCTTAATTTTTGTTGCCCTTTCAGTGTTGCTTTGCCTCCATATAGACCAATTGTTGCTAATCACCATGCTAGAAAGTGCCTCTCTAACTTTCACAAGTCGTCTCAAGACAATTGTGTTAGAAGCAAAGCGGGTCTTTGCAACCTATTGCAAATTAAAAAAATAATTAAAATTTAAAAATAAACTTTAAAGAAGAATTAGAATACACAATCAAATTATGAAAATGTAAATATTACTTCACTTACCTTCAATAGCTCCAATTTTGAAAATGATCTAAAGATCCCTTGAGACAAGTGGTGGTTGGTGATGAACATCTGAATGTCCTCAACCTTTGCATACAATTCTTTGATCCAAGCAAATTTCATTCCCAATATTTTGCAGCATAAGATTGAGTGAATGGACCGCACAAGGTGTCCAAAAGATATGTGAATATCTTTCCTCAACCAACAACCCTGCAACTCTACAATTCTTGGCGTTGTCCGTTACAACTTGAACAACGTTGCAGGGTCGCACTTCCTCAATGGCTGCAATGAGAATATTAGTAATAAATTGTCCATCTTTTTCTTGCTCCTCACAATCCATGACTTTCAAAAACATTTCCCCTTTAGGGGACACCGCTATGACATTGATCAAAGGCCGATTTTTTGAATCCTTGCAACCATCTGAAACAATGGACACACCTGTCTCAACCCATGAATCCCTTATGGGCTTCAATGAATCTTCAACCAACGTGACCACTTTTTCCAATAAGGTGCCACGCACCTTCTCATAACCTGGGCCCTTGTACCTTTTTGGAGCTTCATTAACTGTTCTCAACATCTCTTTCCAATATGGAGAACAAACAACATTAAAAGCTATTCCATTTGCATATATGCATCTTGCTACATTTTGGTCGGCAATGGCTCTACTCTCATTTTGAAATGCAAGTTCCAAAGGCCCCTTTGTTCTTTTGTTGCAATGTGTTGTACACTTTGAGCTTGAGGATCCAGAGTGGCCATAAATGGGTGGTCTTCTACCACAATATTGGCATTAGATGGGGGCTGCATTCCCTTTGATTTATTTTTTAATAAAGGGTGATTTCCTTTTTGGGCTTCCCGTGCATCTACTGCTTCTTGCTCCATAATGTATCTTATGGCTGTCTCATATGGAATAGTTACATTGTCTTTTCTAGGGAAAGCCTTGATGCCTTTTCTAGGTATGCCACACAAATGTGCTTTCACCCTAAAATATGAACTAGAATATTGAACATCACATCCATTGCATTTCCAAATGTAACCACCACCACCTGGAACCGGTTGTATCATTTCAACATACTTCCATAGAGGAGAATTTGAATCTGTTTTGAACTTTGATTTAGTTGCAGAGCCAAAGGTAGAACCAATTGACATTGTGATTCCTATGGCAATTTTTTTTGCAAACAACACATTCAAAATTTCAAAACAAAAACAAAAAACTTGAAAACAAAATATTGATTTATAAAACCTAGCTCTTTTGAATCTTTCATACATTCATAAAAGAATGGAAAAACATAGATAAATCATAAAATTAAACAAAACAAAGTTTCATGTTTGTAAAACAAAAAAATGGATGAAAAAAAGAGAAAAAAAAAGAGAAAAACTTACCTCTTTGCAAAAATATCCTTCAACAATCTTTGTTGCAGCCAATGAACACTTGCAAATGTGTAGGAATGGCAATGCAATTGTTTGTAGAAGCTTCAATGATCAATCTTCAACTCCTTTTGTCAATCCAACAAGCAAAAATGAATGCTTAGCGTCCTGGAATGAAAATGATTGTTTGCAAAACAAATGAATAAGGATGAGGTAGTTTAGGTGTTTAGAGTGATTTAGAGGTCTCTTTTAGGGTTCCCTTGGGCGTGGGTCAAAGTCAAACTCTAAAAAACATTTAAAAAATGCTAAAAATGTCACTTTTTGGTCAATTGGTCGCGCAGGTTCTGCCTTGGTTCGCCTTGGTACGTTTGGGTTCTGCTTGGGTTCTTTTTGGTTCTTCTTGAGCAAACCAAACCACTTTTTGAAGGATCCTGGTCAAACCCACAGCCGAATCGGCCCAACATCCGAACCAGGACCAGGGGCTGGCTGGGTTGAACCCAATAACACAAAGCTCTTGCATAGACTTCATCTTTCCCAATGAAATAACCAACATTCTGCTGCAACTGAAATGACTAAGTGCCTAAAATAACCCAAGGCACTTTCCAATGCAAATTTTTTTTTAGTTTCGTGACTTCATGTGGATGGGCATTTCATCAAACAATTTGACTGCACTCTTTTCTGAGTTCAAATTTCAATTTGCTTTCAATAGTAGGATGATCGTTCTTGAGCAAGTTATTCATGAGATGGTATTCTCATAATTTTCCAATGATGTGATAGTATATATTGAGATAGAACAATAAATGATGTTGCTACATGAAATATAACAATAGCCAGTAGTGACACCACTCCTAATTCAGATTTGAATTCAGAATTAATACACAGAAATTACTATTTTAAATCTTTCTAATGAATACCACACTTACAAAGTTCAAGCACAAAAGTGATCTAAATTTTGAAAGAAAAGAGAGTGTGGACAACTAACTGATTTAGATGCATACACATGGTGACCAGAATATTGTTGAAGGTGTTCAATAGCTGCGTGGCCAATATATTGTATCATAAACTGTGCATTCTCCCATAGTGGTGCGATATTCTTTATAAGAAATGTGCGCCTTAAAACTTCCTTAAATCTTAAACAGCCCAAAGAAAAATGTGGCGGTAGACTTAATAATGCGGCTAGAATTTCAAGTGTTAATACTTTGTCTTGGGTAACCTGAATCCTTAATTTATGCTCTTGTAATTCGCATCTCCTGAAAAGTGAATGTGGCGGCCTTATCAAATGTGGTGGCGCATTAGTTTGTAGTTGAGACATAAAAAGGAAGTGAAGCGTCTAAAGAATGTAAGGTGCCAACCAACAAAGAGTTTTTTGAAATGCTCACAACTCCCCCATTATGCCCAATATTCCACCAAAGACCCATAACCTTCATATGACTTCCATTTCTTAATATTTACAGCCTCAATAAAAATTAAGTTGACCCTTTCTTGAGTAGTATGTTGTTTTTAGATCATACATGAACAGTAAGCAAGTAATAAACTTAGAACAAAGAACACAGAAATTTATCTTGGGAAAACCCTCCTACTCGAGGGAGAAAAACCCAACAGCAATTTATTCACTTATAAATCAGAAATAATAGTGCAAAGGTAGCACTCAAAATCAGGCCCTAGAAGGCCGAATATCATACAATAGACCAGCACTTGAAGATAGTGCAAAATCCTTAGTTACAAAAAATATCAACTCTTCTTCTAGAATGCGAATCTACTCCTAAAGTGATAGGCAATCAAATTGAGATGGAATGAATTGATTGAATAAAGTGGAGACTCCATCTCTAATATATACAAGACTTAGGTGGGCTCTCCTCTTGAGCCGACCTAGGAAAATATAGTATTTGTTTATAATTAATAGGCCGACTTGCCTTGAAGAATAATTCCTTAAAAAATGCCTCTCGCAGCTACACAAAAACACTAACACTCCCTCTTAGCTAGGGAGGTATTTTTTCAAATATTTGGTCATGGATTCTCTCAACATGACATCCACAATGGCTACACCCAATTGTGGAGAACACAGCTCAGTCTCAAAGACGTATACACTACAAGGGCTTTAACCTCATATTTCTCAATCTCAGATAAATATGCACTACAAGGGCTTTCACCTCATATTTCTTCGTCTCAGAGAAATATACACTACAAGGGCTTTCACCTCATATTTCTCAATCTCAAAGAAATATGCACTACAAGGGCTTTCACCTCATATTTCTTTGTCTTAGAGAAATATACAGTACAAGGGCTTTCACCTCATATTTCTCCATCTCAGAGAAATATACACTACAAGGGCTTTCACCTCATATTTCTCTATCACAGAGAAATATACATCACAACAAATCTTAATGATGTTGTGACTCCCTCTCAGCAAGAGCGACATACTTCACTACCCCAGGGTTGTCTCAAAAGTACACAAACTTCACCTTGGAAGGAGGCTTGGAGAGGATATCTGTCATCTGATCATTAGTACAAATATACTGGAGCACCATTTTTTGACCCTATCATACTTGATGTCCTCAATGTTCCAAACGCTGGTACTCCCTCTTAGCTGTGAGTCTCAGACTTCAAACCCCTTGCAAGCTCCCTGCCTTAACCTAATTTTCAGAATTACTCTCTTCATCACAGTGAGAACCCTACCTCAACTTCCTTCACTAAGCTGATCCATCCTTATGATACATTCCTTCTGCAGTACCAACTCTCAACTGCACTCAGCTCCAAGTACCCACATCAACCTCCTGACCTCCTCATCCAAGGTTGCTTGCAATGCTTGCCTCAATGGAACTGTCTTCATCACACATTTCTGGCACTACTCCTAGCAACACCTTCAACTATCTTGCAAGAGTCCAACCTTCCTTCCTTCACTCCAGGACTTAGTCCTCCTCAACCTCATCCCAAATCACCCTATTTTGAATAGGTTTGCGGTGCTACCAATGTCAAATCCAGGTTGACTGCCTTGTGCAATTTCCGTTCTCTACAGCTGGAAAGGTCTTCTTAAACTCACATGGCTTCTATTCACAATTTATTGAATCGTGATTACTTTAAATCCTACCCTCCGACATATACAACGATCCTGAAACAATGAGCTTTTGTCCTTCGATTAAAGATTAAACCTTAATCAATACTTCTGAGCAGCTCCCAACTCCTTATAGTATTGCAACAATTCCAAACTGATTACAATCCTTATATTTGATATACAATCAACTACAATTGCTGACTTTAATGCAATTACCAATATAATGCAAGATTCATCAATGCAAATGCATACATTTGGAAGAACCTAATGGACACCTAAAAAGAAACAACAAACTGTGATTGGCAAATATATGTACTCGTCAGAAGATATAATTCTCCAACACCTGAGAGATTCCCGACCAGGGATTAATGTCACAATCTGCTGGTAATTTTGTGTCTTTATCTGGTAAAGAATCTTGCTTGACAGGGAAAGTTATACCCGATTTCCTTCCAGATATTGGGATGAAACGCCAATCACCTAGTTGCCAATTGGCATATGAAAACAAGACAAAAGCTTTAAATGTTTAGGGTCTTACATACTTGTTGACTTCATATTAGATGTAGGATTTACCACAGCAATCCAGTAAACATATACTGAACATTACTGACTGTACCCTCCATACAAGATGCCTTCCATGTACCTTGCAGCCACCTGGCACTTTTGAAAACAGCTGAAGAAGTACCTCGTACACGCTGACCTGGATAATAAAGAAAGTTTGTATCTTCAAAAAAAACATTCTTCGAAACTAACATAGGGTGCTCGGGGTCTCCCCTCATTACTTACACTTTGAACCATCATCAAACAGAACTGTGACATTATCTACAACCTCCACAACCTGGCCTAGCCAAGATTCATTAAGTACATAATCTTCTTCTGTGAAGGCTCTTATCCGATTCAGTTTCTTGTCTGTCCATTTGGATTTGAAATAGATGCAACAATATCACCATGCATAAAACCCCTGTCAACTACAATAAGATCTTCAAGTTTCTCAGTTGTCTCGACAAGATTTGACCAAACTACACGAGCATGATCCCCAGAAACAGATTCAGCATCATCATCTTCTTTCATTATCAGAATCTGAGGAGTCTAAATCACCTACAACTCTAGTTACCATTCCAAACACACCCTCTTCTGCTCTACTTTGGACTACATTTGATCTGTAAACTCTTGCAATAAGGGGCTTCCTTCCAAATTTTAGAGGAGAATTCTTTGTTTCGCCTGTAGTTGAGGATACATTGTGTTGGCATTTAAATTAGCACCTCTAGAGTGCTGATTGTAAACGTTCAGCTATTTCAAATGTTTTTCAACACTTCTTCGTTATTTAAAGAGGAGAAGTCCCTCTCTGCTGGGAGCAATGCGTAAGGAAGGGAAATGTAAACTAAAGTTCCTATCTTTTTATGCTTCAGCGGTAGGACACAAGTGTGCACAAACACAATGCGCCGTAGCTAAGCTTTTTCTCTGGTTTCTGTAGATCTCAACTACAACTATTCTAGCTTTTATCTATCCAATACCTTCAAGGTAAACAGAGCATGAGGGTAAAGGAGCGGGAATGGGTTGGTTGGATCACCTGAATTCGCTGTCTCCTGAGAATATGACCGAGGCTCTGAACTCTCGGGTATACACCAAGATAAGGTTGGTACAAGCAAACACTCTTGACGGTAAACTAGATCTAAGACCTGCCAAGGAGGAGGGACTCCTATCAGAGGTATGGGCTAGGAAATAGTTTACGAGAAACAACAATTTACGATGCCTTGGCCAGCGAGCTTGTTAAGGAGGAGGGACTCCTATCCGAAGTATAGCTCGAAAGTCAATACATTTAAACAACAACGAACGATAACTATCAATAACAAATATCCAAGGAGGAGGGACTCCTATCCGAGGAGGGAAATGAAACAATGAGCTATTAGATACAAGATGTAGACATAACTCAAACAGATTGACTAAAATGCAAGCGCCTTCTGATATTCTCCTTCAAAGCTTTATCAACGAATTACAAAGGTTGGGAAAGCAAAGGCACGAAATCATGCACAATTACGATCGACCAACAAACTCTCATCCAAGAGTGAACAAATATCCGCTTTCAAAGCTGTTGGCAACAATGGCGCAGCAATTTTGCAGCAAGTAAAAGTTAAACAAACAATGAGCCCAAGGCTCTTATTTATAGAACTCAAAGGAGTGGGCAACCCCAAAATCTCCTTGAGTTAACAATGAGCTCTTGCCAATCAATTAGCAAGATTTATTCCTAAAGGGAACAAGCAGTTAACGAAAACTACTTCAAACTGAAAGTAAACAAAGAGTCAATGGAAACTACTTCAGTTGACTGAAAGTAAACTAAAGGTGAACTTTAATGAAAGTATCCCTCCAAAATAGACATCCACATTTAGTGGAGATCTAAGATCCACAAATCATGGAAGCCAATTAGACATCCTTAATCAGTGGGATCTGACAATGCATGATTTAAGGAATATGGAGTTAAACTTGGAAAGAAGCATCAAGTTAACTCCAATTACATTTAATATCATCTTGAGTTGACTTGGAAAGAAGCATCAAGTCAAACTCAAGTCTCATAAATGCCAATTGGAAGGTAGGACGTCCTTCTTTGGTGCATTTATAGCTCACCACTAATCAGCAGTGTCTCTATCCATTGATTGACTTCATCAGCTTCTGGGGAGTTAATGCTCTGTAGAATGATGACATGGCGTCGCAGCATGACCTCACCCGTTGTGAGTTGATTTCCAAAGTCAATACACTGAGATGCTGCCTCTTCAAACTTGGTTGATAAAGCTGCTACCTTAGCCAGCTTGCAACCATCTGGATCATCAAGAAAGGTACTGCGGATGACATCCCTGAACTGGTTCTATACAGTGACCATCTCGATGTATTCTCCTCCCTCACGTTGATATTCCATGCAAGGGAAAGATATCACCAACATTCTTGCGAAGTTGATAATAGTGGCAACCACCCGTCTGTAATCAATCAACTCTACTGAATGAGCGTCATAGGCTTTCACCTTGTACGCCAATTGTTCCTTCCAAGCAAAGAGATGTTGCTTGTTTTCCTTAGAGTATACTGATTGATATGCCAATTGCAAATCTGCAATTGTGCTTTCGTCTTCTAGCCTCCTTTCTGCAATCCTTTGTTCTGATTGCTGGATCTCCGCACGAAGTCCATGTGCTCTATCCCGTAACTGGTATAGATTTGCCAGTATACATCTACCCTTGAGAACAAACTCTTCCACTTGATCTCTCAAATGTTTGCCGAATGTTATCAATTGCCGATGATTTTGTTCGGCGGGGAGATCTAGTAATCCTGCTGGTAGGGCTGAGACGTTTGGGGTGCCATGTATCAAGCTGGTTATGTATGACCTCAGTTTTTTATTTTCAGCCTTTAAGGCTGCCTTTTCTTTACCATCCTTAGCCATTCTTTCTTGTGCGCTCACCGAGGCTATTCCAAGAAGGTCTGCCTCCACCTGTCGTGTAGTCTTCCCGAGGTTAAGTTGAGACCAAGTGTAGTCTTCTACTTGAACCTCGTGTATGCTTTTCTCTACTGGTGGGGCGGCAGTCTCTATGATGATCTCACACTCTGCATTCCTTTCTATGTGTACTTGTTTCTTTAACCTCTTCGCCGACATGTCTTGTGGGACGTGGTCGAATTCGGTAAAGTCAAGTTCATAGGAGGGTTTTTCCCTCTTTCTCCCTAAGAAGCCTTCAAGCCAAATAGAATCTCGGCGAACTTCACTAGGAGGGATGTGAGGCCCTTGAATGCTAGATGTATGAGACTGTGCTGGAGCAATGTCTCTCGGTGGCGAATCCAAGTCGATGAGGACTTGTGACCGCTGTGATACTGGTGGTATTGGTGGCTCTGCTTCCATAACAGGCACCGTTTCTGTTGCTGCTTCTACTGTTGTTCTTTCTGCCATTGGCTCTGCCACTGGTTCTTCAACAACTACTGCTGCTGGCTCTTCCGTGATAACTTTTGTTGGATCAGGGGTAGCAATCTCTACTCTTTGTTCTGGGGCAGCAATACCTGTGATTATTTCAAGACTATGTGTGGCTTTCTCCACAGGTGTCCTCTGTGTTCTAGGCTTCGTAGGCTTTGACATCCTCATCCCTCGAGGAGGGTTGCACCATTGCTTTTGCCTAGGTTTCCTTTTTGAAGTGGAAGGTGGTGGAGACTAAACCTGTGGCGGCTCTGTTCTGTGAGGTATCACCCTCCTTGACTTCTTGCTGTCAAGATAGAGTTGGCTATTTCTAACCACTCTACTCGTTCTTTCTTCTATAGACGTGTTTTCCTTGGCATACCAATCCACTCTCGGGAGCGGTTGGGAGTCAACTGAATCTGCGAAGAATGAGGGGAGAATGACTTCCCCTTCATCATCGGACAGGCCCTCGATGTCTGCTGACATAAAATCAGCAATTTGTGGGAGTCTAAACCTGCTGTAGTTCCTTCTTCGCACTTCATACTCGTCTTGACAATTTACCCAATAATCTTCCATAGAAGACTTATGTGACGAGTGTTGCTTGAGATGTGCTGCATAGAGCCCTCTGGGATCATAGGATCTTCTCTCAATGAGAGACTTGAGATTAAACCTCACCGTTTCCTGACTCATCATCTTAGCATCTGTCGCATATCCACATCTATATAGTCCCATTCCAACGGGAAAGTTAACAGCTGTCTTTTTCTTCAAGCGCAAGTATACATGAACTTCGAACAACTGTCTCAGGAATTCCATGAAGACTACCCTATCTGAAGGGTATCTTGGTAGCATGGCGGGGTGACCAATGTAGCCATACACGCGTATGTAGGAGAATGTAGGAAATTGAATGAACCAATCTGCCCAATCCGCCATTGCCTCTCTGGCTGCTTGTGAAATATGCACGTGCATCTCATGGTCAAGCTCACGTACTGTGTGCATAATGAAGAGATCACTCGTTTTCTTGAAGTGTCTTTCCGCTTGAGTAAACTCAAGACGTGTAAAATGTTCGTGAACCTTCTGCACACCTAAGGTTCCCACATTGTTCAATATCCTGAAATCACCTTGGAAGGCTATCAGGTATACCAGGTAAGAGCACATGTGGAACCTATGAGCTTCCAAATACCCGGTGAGCTGTTGGTGGAGTGTGTCACTAATCAGAGTGGCCTAGTCATAATGTTCCCTTTTGCCAATGATTTTGGCAATGACGTAAAACATCCATGACTGAAAAAGATGACCATCCTCTTCACCAGTGATTCTATTGAGTAGAGTGATTAACACTGCGTACTCATCTTTACATTCTCCTCGTCCCACCAACTTAGGCAAGCTTGCCTTTGTCACTTTTAGCCATTTTTCAGCCATTACCTTTTGACACTTGTCCTTGGCTGTCTCGAATGCCTTCTCGCATTCCATCACTGATATGACTTTGCTGTTAGAACATGAGGGAATATCAAAGCACCTTTCGATATCCTGAGGCTTTAGATTGCAAACAATTCTTCCATCTACTGTTCTGATTTCTCTGGTGGTAGGATTGTAATGCTTGACACAAGTGATTACAAGCTCTATGCTTTGTAGAGTGATGGGAATGGATGCGGCCTGTAGCAACCCGGATTCTTCAATATTTTGCAATGTGATCTGATTCATGCCTTCCAACTGCTCCAGATCAACCACTGGATTTACCTGATGTAAGTTTGTGTCAACTGTTTTCAAGTAATCATGTAGCAGGGCCGTCTTGGTCCTGTATTGTACTTGAGAGAACTGCATCTTGAAAAACTTAAAGATTGACTGCAAACTTGACCTTGTTCAGATGATTTTCGGAAACCCCTGAAAATAGCGCCCTGCCGAGAAGTATTTTTCCGGAAAAATCTGGCACATGGGTTTTGTTCGTGCTTCAATGCTGAACAAACCCAGTTCCTCAGAATTTTGATTCTGAAACTTTTTCGGAAAAACCCCCAAAAATAGGGGTAGCAAGTTTGTTGATTCTAGAAAATTTGTCGAGATGGGTTTCTCTGGAAAATTATGCTGAGTCTACCCAGTTGATCTGATCTGATGTAGCCTGTTGCTTTTTCTGTAAAATGCAAGAAAACCTAAGACCAGAAGAGGAAGTAGACAGAAGATGGATTGGAAGTTTTTATCTGATTTCCTGAAAAAAAATTTGTCTCTGATTCCAACCTTAATTTAGCAATCCTCTTCTGCTTCAGATCTGCAAGAAATTTTGAAGAACGGATGAAAACCTTGTCCAGATCTGTCAATGGCGTCTTTGAGAGCTTGTGGCTGTTCTTGATCTTTTAACCTGCAATGAAATAATGAAGTAGGACGCCTTCACCTTGAATATATATATTCAAGCCTTAGATCCACAAGTTTGGGGACCTAACTCAAGCTCAAAAGTGATTTTGGCTTGATCTGAAGTTCAAAAAGGTGATTTCCACTAATCGTGGAGTGTTTTAGCCAATTTTAACTCAAAAGCTCTTGACTTTAGTCAACAACTTGACCCTTGACTTCTTTTAGGCGTCCCTTTTAGTTTTTTTTGCAAGTTTTTAAATATTTTCTCTCCTGAAAGACCTCTGTTTGATCTTGAATCTAGCCTGATCTGTTGATCCTGAGATGTCGCTAATACATTCACTGCGGAGCTGGATCCATAATGAAAAGAAGTGTCTGGGAGACATGATGATGAAAAGCTGAGTTTAGGGCTTCAAAAGAAAGGGCGCCTTTTCCAAGAAAGGGCTCTTTTGCTAATGCCTTGGTGAATTTTCAAACTTCGTTCTTCAGCCTTTTGAAATGACCTCTCGTGCTTTGATCTGGATTTCTCATTGATCAGAGAGTCAGATGATTTCGCTTGATATCTCATCAGGTACCCAGCTCTGTTCTGCCAAGGATGACTAACTTCAGAAAACTTGGATTTCATTTTAGGGTTCCTTTATTCAAGGGCACCCCTCCTTGAAAAGGGCGCTTTTGTCCTTTAGCAAGATTATTTCCATCTGAAAAGTTGCCTAGTTTGATCCTGATTATCTGTTGACTGCCCTGTCAAATGTTGGTGCTTGCAGTTGCATTGCTGAGATCTATCTATACTGGGAAGATTGTTCTGGGAGGCCTTTGGTCTTTTGTCAGCATCTTGAGGTTCAAAAGAAAGGGCGCCTTTCTTTTGAAAAGGCTCTTTTTCTTTGATCTTCACGTTTTGACAATCATTTCCTGATATTTCTTCAACTGCCTCTTTTCGCTTTGTCAGCGACTGCTTGTGATCTACTCCTTAGATGGTTTATCTGTTTGTTTCATTGTCGCGCCAGCAAGCAAACGTCAAGAATGAATGTCTTGAAAGATCTTGGTGACTGCATTTGACCTTAAAAGATCATGGGCACCCCTGCTTGAAAAAGGCTCTTTTCAGCATGTGAACTATCTCTCCTTTGTAACATTTCCAGAGTTAGTCAAATTTTGACCTTTTTCATTTTCAGGAATCTCCTTCATCAAACAACATCTTTTTAGACCTTTTCCGCCATGGTTGCGTTGTTGAAGCTTTTGAAGCTTAGCTTTCAGCACCTGGTACTGGCCAATCTGCCATTAATGGCTGCGGAGCTCCTAACTTTATTCCTGAAAAATAGAAATAGACCCACCAGAGTAAAACATGTCTTTTGATGATTCTGACTTGACCAATGTGATCGTGAAGCCTTTTAATCCTATCAAAATCATTTTCAATCATTTCTGAGAAGGTCCTATTTTCGGGGGTTTCCCTGAAATTAGGGGCGTAAAACCCTAATTTTCAAATTTTCAGAATTTTGCACGTGTTCCTTGACAGAAACCCACCAAGATTCTATGATTGAATTGACCTAAAACAGACTTTGCATGGCATTTTAACAAGATTTAGCTCAATTTATACAGAATGCCAAAAAAATTATTTTGGGTACAACACATTGTTTCCAACGGAAAGACCTTTTGGTTCAAAGTCACAGACATTTCCAGAGCAACCATCAGAACTAAGCATGCAGCTCTAGGCGGGCAGAATGCTCTACTTCTGCTGAGGCAACATCTGCATTATCACAAATGTCCCCCATTAAGGTTGCAACTTGCAAAAGTCTTTAGAAGTGTAGACTTTTACCGTAAGCTCCAATACTTGTGGTTAACTAAACCTCCACCTTAATCAGTGGGAAGTCTGGTGTTCAAATCTTGCCTTAACAATTGAGAGATCCTATGCTCGAATCTCGCCTCCGTAATTGGGAGGTTGCAGGATCGAATCTGGACAAGCATATTTCAAATTGTCTTCCATTATTTCAAATTGTCTTCCACACAACCCGGAATTATGCTTAGTCAAATCTGATCAGTTTTTCCTGAACCTTGCTTTGATACCATGTTGTTTTTAGATCAGACATGAATAGTAAGCAAGTAATAAACTCAGAACAGAGAACACACAAATTTATCTTGGGAAAATGTAAGAATCCTCACCAGGCCAATTCTTGAGTATACAAATTTTTGCCCTTGTCTAATGCTTTTTGGGGTTTTCAATGTCTTTGTTGGTTTCAACTTTCAATGAGATATTGCTAGGTAAAATGCCAAATAGTAATTCAAACACAAGATGAATAACATCGATGAACTATTATAAATGAAATCAACCATGGAAGCATATCTTTCATATTTTTATTTAAACCTTATTCAACAAATGCTTCACAAACACAATGTATTTAAGTATTCAAATCAGACTTTTAATCTCTTGCAAATGTCATACAATCATACCCGGAAACAAATTGCAGCAAATGCTCGTCTGAAACTTTAATAGAAAATTCTGGTAATTAAAATCTGCAACAGCAACCTCAAGAGATGGACGCCTGGCAGCAAGAACAAGTTTCTCCACCAATTTAAAGCTCAAGACATTAACCTTAGACCTGGCCACCCCTTTGAAGGATGTTTTCTACCCTGGAACAAAGGCGTTTTACCCTAGGAAGATCACGCCTTGGGTGCTGGACTGTACGGCCTCTAGAATCTGATATATATGGCCCAGCATTAAGTATTCCATCTGATATTACCAGCAGCAACAAACTTTCTGATTTATCAATGATGATCCTTTCAAACCCTCAAGAAATACTTTTCCAATGTGCACAATACTAAAGCAAACACTATTCACGTCTACTATAGCATCTACTGTAGCATCTACTGTAACAGCCAATATATCTGGAAATGAATGCATCAGCTCTGATTTTTAATGGCTGCCAAATAAAATTTCAGGTCTGCAGTTGATCAATCTTCAAAACCCTTTCTAAAACTTCACCAATTTGCACAAATAGAGCCTCTATATGAAGCTCTCCCGAAATGCCAAATTCAATGGATATTTCACCACCTCAAATGGCTGCAACATTGAAGAGTTTATCGTTCCCCAATGGCTTGAAAGACAGAAACCCTTGGCTTCTTCTTCACAGACAATCTTCACCAAATCAAATGCTCTATAATGAATTCAATTACTCACTGGCTTCATTTATAATTCCTCAAAGAGGGTCAACCCCCTCAAAAAGCACATTAAATGCAATTTAATGTTATAACATTGCACTTTTAATAATTTAATATTATCACCTTGGGATAGGTGCCCAAAAATTAATTAAATATTATGGTCCCTTTTTAATGATAAATTGACCCTCAATTATAAAGTTAAATTATAACTTTATAATGTTTCCTTTTAATAATTAATTATCATTTGAGCCATTTAAATATTAATAACTCATTCTTTCACCACACCGTCTGAAACTGGAGTTAACTCAGTGAATCCCAATGTGACCAAATGCCTTACTAAAAATAGTAAGGGTCCCTCTCAACCAAACTCAGACTTACTATAAATAGTAAGTATAGCAAACGGGCCCCGGAAGACACCAAATGAAAGTCAAAACTGAAAATTATTGAACTCTAGAGAAGATACAAGCCTCTACTAACCAAAACTCTACCTCAGAAGACTCTCTAATCATCTGTATTAGCCTACGAGAGCCAGTGATAGGCTAAACCATCCACAAACAAGATCATGCTAAAAAGGGGACATTACAGAAAACCCTCCTACTCGAGGGAGGAAAACCCAACAGCAATTTATTCACTTATAAATAAGAAATAATAGTGCAAAGGTAGCACTCAGAATCAGGCCCTAGAAAGGCCGAATATCATACAATAGACCAGCACTTGAAGATAGTGCAAAATCCTTAGTTACAAAGAATATCAACTCTTCTTCTAGAATGCAAATCTGCTCCTTGAGTGTGAATTTGTTCCTGAAGTGATAGGCAATCAAATTGAGATGGAATGAATTGATTGAATAAAGTGGATGTAACGCCCCGCCATGCAAACCCCAAAGGACAAAATAAGACAAACAATTATAGCACTTTTTTTTTTTAAGTAAACTAACATGCAACATAAATTAACATACAACACTTATAATGATATTACATGAACAATATCAAATTGATCCTCTGGGGTAACATAACAACATTACTTGTGAAAGATGAACATCCTTATGAGATCACAAGATAATACCAAAAACACATACATTATATTTATCAAACGAGTTTACATCTTACAATTATTACAATGGTACAATAGTGCATCCCAACCTGTACAGGATTAATACATCACTAACATAGAATATTACAACTGTAATAAAAGTATACATAGTAACAATGCAGGTTCCAGCTTTGACACAAATCTGGAATCTTAGCAATAGGTACAACTCTGCACAACATGATCCTCGACTGGGAACCAAATGGGGTGCATAGCACGTTCCACCCGACCATGTGGACCCTAAGGTCCACTCCCCATGCTAGGAGATGACAAAAAGGACCCGCAACATAAAACATACAAGAGAACAAGGCTTAACAAGACTCCACAACCAAAGCAACAAGTACAGAACAACATTAAACGACAGTACACCGCTTCCAGAGGCACACAAACATAAAATGGAAATACGAGTCAAGTAAATGCAAGGTTGTAGCAGGGGTGAATGTCATCGCATGGTCCTAGCATGGGTTGTCCTAACAGTCTAGACGTCGGCCATCCTAACAACCTAGACGCCGGCCCCCATCTATGGTTATCCTGACAGCTTCTCACTAGGCACCGGCCCCATAGGGTGACACATGCAGGACCAATTATCCTCTCGTGGGGACAAGGATATTGGTCTTGCCAACCAGGCCTTCCCAACCCATCCTTAGCCTGAACGAGCGCTACAGGCATGGGTGAGGCATCCATTTATCTTAGTTAAGGTGAAATTCTACCCAACCCCTTAATTAATTAATTAAGTTATCACTTGATTAGAAAACTCCCACATGGGTTGTCCTAGATGCCGCTTTGTGCGTCGGCCCCCACTAGAAGCCACTCCCCCTTCTACAGCTAGAGAACCCAACTGAATTGATAGGACAACTATGCACAAATCTCATAATAGCAAGAACATACACCACAGCGAGGCATGAACCATCCCGCATGAAAGATCAACCATAAAGGAAATAAATAGTGTGTGGCTAAAAACCCTTCAAATAACACATCAATCAAGATTACAGGATCATCACATATACATGGGCTACAACATGGTTTTCCCAAGCCTCTGGAAGACTTTCAATATCCACCTTACACAAAGGACTTCAATTTAATCAATAACCCAAATGCACCTAAATTCATCAATCCAACACATATACAATGCGGGCAATTGATCAACGATTACAACCACTTAAGCAAGTCACAAACTATCAATTAATCAAGATCATGAAAACATTTGCAAAACATAATTTATCAATTTAAAATAGAATCTCAAATGGGTAACATCTAGGTAAGCATGGTTCCCTTAAGCAATATAATTTTCTTAATAAGAACAAAGTTCCCACAATAACTTCCAAGACATCACACCAATAATAATTTGTCTAAGGATAGCTACATCATCAAACAAACCATCACATGCAATGTCGTTCCAAGTCTATGCTAGTAAAACTCAACTAATTAACTACACTTTCCCAAATTTAATAAAATGAGTAACAAAATATAAACATAACACATTCAATTTAAAGACTCTAGCATCAATTTCATTTTACACATTACCCATTAATAAGGAACCATGTAACTACGTGATGGGTGTGATCATAAACTAAGATCACATAAAGGAATGTCAGAAGATATTTGAAATAAAGTGGGAATTCAATAATCCATTTACTACGCTAGCATATAGATCTCTCAATATGTATTTGTTTTCTATCCTTCAATACCCTTAATACTTTCTTGCATACCTAGAATGAATAATTATCTTAATGATCACAATGGTGGCCTTACCTTTTAACTAGTCCTTTATTCAATACTTGCCCTTTTCTAAAGTTCAATATATAAAGGGCTAAGTCTATCATATACCTCCTCTATTTTCATTCAAGTGCTAAAGGAATCATTATGTCCTAATGCTCGATCATGTAAGCTGATCCCATTGGTAATGTTTGTATAATAGATTATCATCTTGGCTAAATCAGGTAGAATGATTAAACAAACCATCTTTCTATTCTTTTCCCCAACAAATTAAGCTTCTCTCAATAAAAACAATCACAATGTTACAATTTCATCACAACCCACTAAACCTCCCTTTACTAAACCTCGTCATCAAAGTATGGATAAGGTCTCTTTAAAAAGTTCATATAAGATTCTCATCGTATGCTCGTACAAATATATCTAACCCAGGAAACATAACTAAGTTTAAACTCCTTATTCCTCTTTACCTACGAATGCAGAGCTGGAGATACCGACTTGATAGAAGAAGGCGACGGGTCATATCAGATTCAAGGCATTTCATTATTGTTTGGGGAAAATGAGGAAATAAAGAATTATTTACCTGTCACCTTTGAGGAAATAGGAACACTATGCCCAACTGGCAGGACCCTCGACCCTTGGAATCATTGATGGAGAACCTTAGTGTTAGACTTAGTGATCAGATTAAATGCACAGAAAATTAATTCAAAATCAGACACAATAACACAGCAGATACCCTGGAAAAACCCTCCTCTTGAGGGAGAAAAACCCAGCAACAATATATCACTTATATATTGAATCTCAACAAAGAAAGTCTCCTTTTACAATAGGCCAATATGAGCACCAAAGAAGGATGCAACACAGCCAACTCAAGACAACAATTTGATGATACAGAATACAGCCACAATAGATATCGAACTGCCTTGAAGACTTCACACTTGATGAAGGATAGCCAATCTGAAACTAATAACTCGAACTTTTGCTTGACTTGAACTCGCATATGAAGAACATGAACTAAAATAATGAATGATTACAAAGAAGTGAACCACAGAATATATATACAACATTTGAGAGACGACGTGCCTCTTCAAATGTTCTCAAGTCGACCTTCACCAAGAGTCAGCCACCAATAATAAATGACGCCTTTGTATGGAAGATCGTGCCTAGTAAAATCATGTCTCATGGAGTATGGAAGTCGGCCTCAATAAACAAATCATAATCCTTCTTAACAAATGAAGTCGGCCACACATAAATTGCATCTTCTTAAGAATACGTGCATCTTCATTAAACCGCAACATATATATATATATTAGATAGTCAAAGACTATCATCTAATTTATTCAAATATGTAAGGTAGATCAGCTGGAAGTCAAGACCGACGCTGGTATGAACATCAACAATCCTTCTCAGCTAGTGAGAGTACTTCCAGCTGCACAAGACATATCACCTCAACGTGATGTCTACCACAATGGCTACAACCAAATGTGGAAAGGAAGAATATCACCTCATCGTGATATCAGATATCACCTCAACATGATATCAACCATAATGGCTACAACCATACTATGGTGTGTACAAGTGTTCATCACTTGCGTGATGCTGTCACCTCAACATGACTTTTCACCATGGGTCTCCCACAAGGTGAAACACGAGTACAAAAATCATCATGGATTCTCTCACGTGATATTGTCATGGAGTCACATACATGACATCCACCATGACTCTCTCAGAGGGTGGAAAACAAGGGCTTTCACCTCAAATCTCAAGGACAAATGCATTAACAAGGGATTTCACCTCGAACTTCTCTCCATAGAGAAGAACTCATTATAGGTTCTCATTGATACTAAGTCTCTTTCTCAGTTAAGGATGGATTCTCCACCATACCAAGCTTATCTCGAAAGTACACAAACTTTATTCTGGAGAGAGGCTTGGTGAGAATATCTGTCGTCTACTCATCAGTGCTAATATACTTCAACTATATAGCCTTCCTCAATACCATATCTCTGATATAGTGGTATTTTATCTCAACATGCTCGGTTCTGTCATGAAACACAGGATTGACAAAAAGCTTCACACAACTCTGATTATCACAATGAATGATAGTAGGCTCCATTGATTGTCCAAACAATCCTGCAAGGAGCTTACGAAGCCATACTGCTTCCCGAGCTGCCATACAAGCTACAATATACTCTGCCTCTGCTGTATTCAATGCCACAGAAGACTGTTTCCTGCTACACTAGGATATCATAGCAGAACCCAAACTGAAGCAACAACCAGAGGTACTCTTTCAATCTGTAACACATCCTGCCCAATCAAAATCAGTATAACCATGCAGCTCCAAGTCAGCATCTGAAGAATATCTCAACACATATCCAACTGTGCCATGCAAGTATCTCAAGATAAGTTTACCTGCAAAAAGATGTATCTGTCTTGGTTCACACATGAACTGACTAAGTGCACACACAGCATAACAGATATCTGGTCTAGTGTTAACTAGATACATCAAGGACCCAATCAGTTATTTGTACAATGTAGGATCCACCAAGTCAGAATTGGCTGCAGCCTCCTTGAATTTATGGAGGTTGGTCTCCATAGGTGTAGACATGGATTTGGAATCCATCATACCAAACCTCTTGAGTACATCGATGGTGTACTTCCCTTGACTAAGAATCATCTCATCTGGTTTCTGCCAAACTTCTAAGCCAAGGAAGTAGTGCATAAGTCCAAGATCTTTCATCTCAAACTCAGATGCCAACTCTTTCTTACATTTGATGATCAAGTGCTCTTCTCCAGTAAGTATCAAATCATCAACATATAAGACCAAAATCAATGCTTCACCATTAATTACCTTAAACTTTAAAGTATAGATTAGAATCAGCATCATTCTTAAGGAAGCCCAAACATGACAGCTAGCAATCAATTCTTTCGTACCATGCACGAGGAGCCCGCTTAAGACCATACAAGGCCTTCTTCAGTTTGCAAACATGAGACTCCTTCCCATATACCTCGAACCCATCAGGTTGCTCGATGTAAACTTCTTCCTCGATCACACCATTTAGAAACGCTGTCTTTACATCCATTTGATGAATCTTCCATCCTCTAGATGCAACAATGGCAATGATGGTTCTGACAGAAGTGTAGCGAGCAACAAGAGCAAATGTTTCTTCATAATCAACTCCCTCTTTCTGTGAAAACCCATGAGCCACGAATCTTGCCTTGTACTTCTCTATGCTCCCATCAGCTGCATGCTTAATCTTGAAGAGCCATTTCAAAGATACCACAGATTTTCCTTCGGGTCTAGGAACAATGTCCCAAACATCATTCTTGAGAATTGATTGGTACTCCTCTGTCATAGCATCTTTCCAAACCTGTTGACTGGAAGCTTCCTCCACACTAGCAAGCTCAGATTCAATAATCTCACTCATCAAGGCAACATAACTAGAGAACTTATGTGGCCTTTTACTTTCTCTGAATGTACCTCTACGAGCTGCGAACCTTTCAGCCTCTTGCATAGTTTTCCTAGCCCAAAGAGGTCTCTTCCTTCTAATCACAATATCGGTAGGCCCATCAATAGGTTCCAAGGGCTCCACTGGATCAACATCTTCCTTCGGTTCTGAAGTCTCCCTCTGAATCTCAGGAGTATGGTCAACTTCCATATCCTGAGGAGGCTCATCATAGTCAATCTCCACATGAGTTCCCTTGGATCTTCTAAATGCAACATCTTCCTCGAATGTGACATCTCTATTGATTTCAATCAACTTCTGTCCTGGAACATATATCCTGTAGGCTTTTGATGTCTCACTATAGCCCACAAATATTCCCTTCTTGCCAAAAGGCTCCAAATTAGTTCTCTTCTCTTTTGGAACATGAACATAGACAGGACATCCAAAGATCCTCAAATGACTAACTTCGGGCTTCTTCCCTGTAAAGGCTTCTTCTGGAGTCATATTCTCAAGGACCTTGAGAGGACTTCTATTCTGAATATATACAGCAGTCCTAGAAGCTTCTGCCCATAAGAAGGTTTGTAGATCCTGGTCATGGATCATGGCTTTTGCTGCTTCCACGATCGTCCTGTTCTTTCTCTCTGCAACACCATTCTGTTGAGGATTATAGGGGACATAGAACTCCCTCTTAATCCCAACATCAATACAGAAATTTCGAAAGCTACCAAAGGTGTATTCTCCTCCATTATCAGATCTGAGGATCTTGATTCTTTTACCGCAAAGATTCTCTACAAGAGCTTTGAACTCTTTGAACCTTTCTAACACTTCCTCAGACTCTTTAGTTTTCAAAAAATAAATCCAAGTCTTTCTAGAGTGATCATCAATGAAAAGAACATAATACAAGAAACCACTCGAAGACGGAACAGACATAAGTCCACATAAATCAGAATAAATAAGGTCTAAAATACACTTAGATCTACTTTCTCTACTGTGGAAAGGGGATTTTGAATTCTTACCCATAGCACATCCTTTGCAAGTTCCTTCATGCTCCTGGTTGAACTTGGGAAGTCCTGTGACCATCTTCTGCATCATAGGTAAGGCTCAGAAGTGGAGATGTGCCAATCTTCGATGCCATAGATCACATAGGCTTGAAGAATCATGAACTAATGCTTGTAGAGGACGCGTACATAGCCTATAGAGGCTTTCATGTCTAACATCAATTACTTGAGCATCCTTGAAACTAGAATTCTCCATCCACACAAGAACTTTGCCTTTGGAGAAGGCAACTTTATATCATTCATCTTCTAGAGCTGAAATAGAAATAAGATTGCGCTTGATTCCTAGGACATACAGAACATCTCTCAACTGAAGTGTAATGTCGGAATCCAAATGTAGAGTAGAGGTCCCAATCCCTTTCACGGAATAGCCAGCATCATCTCCGATAATGACTTGTTCGGAAAATTCTTTCTCCATCAAACTTGATAAGTGCTCCTTAAATCCAGTGATGTGTCGAGAAGCACCACTGTCAATCAGCCAAGTGCTGGTATCTGTAGGTACATTGCTTGACAATGCGGAATAGAACAAGTATTCACATGAATCCTTCTGCGGAGATGTAATGTCCCCTTCTCAGCGGTGATCGTTTCAGTTGACCGTTGGCCTATTCCGGAGACCCGTAGGCTATGCGGATGGTGAAATTAGGGTTTCCTAGTTTTGAGGAGGTTGTTGCTTGGAGTTTGGGTTTATGATTGGGATTCTTTTTGGTTTTCAGAGAGCTTCGCAGTGGTGTGTTCAGTTTGGCATTCCGGGCAACTTCGCGAATTTACTATTTTTAGTAAATTCTATTTCTGGCAGTGGACAGTTTGGGTTCAGTCCAGTTGGACCTCTTCTTCAGTTGTTTCAGCTGGCACTTCAGTTCTTGGCCTTGGGCGCATTTTTCTTGGAGAGATAGGTATTTTCATTATAATATTATTATTTTAATATTATACCCCTTGCCTAGCAGTACAACTTTAAGTTGTTTTTAAAAAGGGGACTTTTGAGGGTCAAGGCGTCATAAGGAGATAAATTATATTTTATAAAGTCAAATATTAAGCTTTTGAAAAAGGACGCCTACTTGAAGGTTTGACTTTATTTTAAAATGTGAAATAAGCAAAAGTGAAAATGGACGCCATCTTTTGGAGGGAAAAGGTGAATTTGAAATTAGGGTTTTGGGCGCCCTCTGGAAGCTTCTAGATGTTTCTCTCTCGTCTATTTATTCAGGCCTCAGCTCTTCATTTGGGATCTTTTGTCTACTACACCGTTATGCTGCTGGATTGACTTCAGGCACTCGCTTCGAGGAAAGCACACCTCCTAGCATTGGCTCATCTTCTTGCTTGAAAGACAGCAACTAGTTGAGAGGTTAGCTTGTTATTGGTAGTTTTGCATTGTAGTTGAGTTCTATTGCATTTAGTGATGATGTTCAAGCATTTTGTCATGTTTTAGTGTTGCTGATGTTGCATTGCTGTACGCATGTTTTACTCATAATTCAAAAATACAAAAAGATTTCATTGTGGGTATTGCATATTCTCATTGGTCTTGGTAGGGCGCCAATTATTGTGGAGTTTCGTAATTTTTAATCAAGTGTTGGATTTTTAAGAAGAAATCGCCCTCCTCTAGGGGCCGTACCATTGTACTTTCCTTGGGATTTGAGCAGAAATTAAATATCAATGTTTTGGGGTTGTTTTGTGTCTTGAACTTGGGCGCCTTCATCTTAGGTGTCATTTGCATCCATTTACTTGCATTTTGAATGAGTGGTGTGAGGGTTGTGAGCATATTTTGGTGTTACAGTGTTGCTGATAACAGAAAAACAGTCCTTACTCTGTCATAACAGCGAGCTTAAAAATAATCATTTGAGTTGTTTGGAAGGAAAGTTATTGAGAAGACTTGAAGTTATCATTCTATATTGTTGTAATGTTGAAGACTCTCTTATATTGTGCTTAACCGATGAATTTTCTGATATTGTAAGCTGTACAGTAGTACTGTCAGCATCTTTTAACATTTCCGCAATTTCCTCATGTTTGTACTGCCCACTGAATAAGTGGAAGAGGCTGGCTTGCCGCCTATTACTGTTTGCATTGTAATTTCCTAAAGTCTCCGCCATATGGTCGCCTCTTATCCATCACGGATTGAGTAGCACATACTTGGTGTTGAGCTAATTTTCAGTATTGCATTAGATAGGGATCCTCTGACCGAATGCTCGTCGTTCACCGGCGCATCTCGTGGTTAGAGTTCTTATTCAGCATTTTCCTTTGAGATCCTCTGACCAATGCTCACACCTTGCCCACATCGGGATCCTGGTGTACATTCTGGTTAGAGTTACTTTCCGCATCGTTTTGGTTTATGCTAACCTTAACGGGTGCGTGTTGCATTGTAATCATTTGTGAAAAATCAAAAAAAATTGGTCCGGTTCATTACAGGAGAAGCATCATCAACATCTGCAACGGTGGCTTGTTGCTTAGGTCTAGTTGGACAATGCTTAGCAAAGTGGCCAAACTTATCACACCTAAAGCATTGAATCTTGGACATGTCTCTCTTCTTCTTGGAGGCAGGTGCATCATCATTTCCCTTATCTCGATTCCTCTTGAAGAACCCTTTCCTTCCATCTTTTCCTTTCTTCTTTGAAGCATGGGAGGCGAGAACATGAATGTCTTCATTCTTTGAACTTTGACCAACGCCTCTTGCCACCAGCCTTGATTCTTCTTGAATGCAATCTGACCTTAGACGATCAAACTTAGGAAATTTTGATCTTGCACTAATTCCCTGAATGTAGGATTCCCAAGACAAAGGGAGACCATTAAGCGCAAGCATAGTCAGGTCTTTGTCATCAACCATATGTCCAATTGTCCAGAGCTGATCTCTCAAATCTGAAATCCTCATGAAGTATGCAATCACAGATTCTCCCTTCGCCATCTTCACATGGTGTAGTTGTTGCTTCAGTGCAAGTGCCTGACTAGTATTGTTGATTTCGTACATTTCTTCCAATGTCTTAAACATGTCTCTTGCCGTCTTCAATTTAGAGACAATAGGAACGATATGATCCTTAACGGAATCAACCAATATTTTCATTGCCTTGATATCTCTCTTCACTCACTGCAACTTCTCTTCTTCCTCCTCAGGTTCAGGAACACTGGACTCCACAAACTCACCCAAGTCATTTTCACGCAAGGTAAGCATGATCCTAAATCTCCATGAGGTGAAGTTTGATGCTCCTTCGAGTCTGTCCTCAATCTTCAAACCGTTCACCATCTTGACAAAGGTAGAGATAGACAAGAATTAACGAAGAGAATAGAATATCGTTGTATAAACAAATCTGATCACGATCTCCTCAAACCCGCTCTGATACCATGTTAGATTTAGTGATCAGATTAAATGCACAGAAAATTAATTCAAAATCAGACACAATAACACAACAGATACCCTGGAAAAACCCTCCTCTTGAGGGAGAAAAACCCAGCAACAATATATCACTTATATATTGAATCTCAACAAAGAAAGTCTCCTTTTACAATAGGCCAATATGAGCACCAAAGAAGGATGCAACACAGCCAACTCAAGACAACAATTCGCTGATACAAAATATAGCCACAATAGATATCGAACTGCCTTGAAGACTTCACACTTGATGAAGGATAACCAATCTGAAACTAATAACTCGAACTTCTGCTCTTGACTTGAACTCGCATATGAAGAACATGAACTGGAATAATGAATGATTACAAAGAAGTGAACCATCGACTATATATACAACATTTGAGAGAGGACGTGCCTCTTCAAATGTTCTCAACTCGGCCTTCACCAAGAGTCGGCCACCAATAATAAATGACGCCTTTGTATGGAAGATCGCGCCTAGTAAAATCGTGTCTCATGGAGTATGGAAGTCGGCCTCAATAAACAAATCATAATCCTTCTTAACAAATGAAGTCGGCCATAAATAAATTGCATCTTCTTAAGAATACGTGCTTCTTCATTAAATCGCAACATATATATAAATTAGATAGTCAAAGACTATCATCTAATTTATTCAAATATGTAAGGTAGATCGGCTGGAAGTCAAGACCGACGCTGGTATGAACATCAACACTTGAACCTTCGAGTATGCTCTGATAGCCATAGTGCGACTGAGTTTATCCTCAACATTATCGTAAGAGAAAGAATTCTAAAAGATAAGGATCTTTTTCTATTTCATAGTAAGAGTGAACCCTACCGTTGCTGATCAAATGAAACTACTGTAATTTATGTAATAACGGTTAAAAGTCAATGCTGAGATGTATTTTAAAGGACAGATATTTTCCAATGATATAGTGATTAGCAGAGCTTATTAAGTTGATACCTAGTCATTACGTAAGAGCCAAGAGATAAATATATATTCTAATATTTGCAAGAAGCTGATTGTTAGCGATGGAAAATATTGATTTATGATCAGATTTAATGCACAGAAAATTAATTCAAATCAGACACAATAGCACAGCAGCTACCCTGGGAAAACCCTCCTCTTGAGGGAGAAAAACCCAGCAACAAATATATCTCTTTTATATATAAACAAAGGCAACAATTACTTTACAATGAGGCCAATATTCTGCACCAATAATGGCGACAATAACAATCTGCCCTTCATCAGACTCAGATCTGCACTATGAGTAATTCACAATCTGCTTCTTGAATAATTCACACTTTTCTCTTGAACACTTTGCACTTGTCTCTTGAATAGTTCGCACATGAGTGAAGGAAGGAGATGAACTTGCTTCATTGCAAAATGAAAGGAAGAGACCTTGTATAAATACACACTTATGAGAGAGGTCGCACCTCTTCATGTAGAAGGTCGGCCCATAATACAAAAAGATAATTACAAATATAACTTGCGAATTACAAGGAAGGTCGGCCAAGATAACAATTAGGTGCTCTATAAATTAAATAGCTCTCAAGCTAATATTTAATTTATCCAATCAAGAACAATTAACAGGCTGGAAGGAATCATATGAAGCTGCATTTATCATCAACACTCCCTCTCAGCTAGGGAGAGTACTTCCAGCCATAGTTTGCGGACTCTGCGGACTCGCCGCGGACTCGGGAGTCCCGACCCTGGCCGAGTCGACTCGCCACGAACTCGGGAGTCGAGTCCAGGAGAGTCCTGACTCAGGACTCCTGAGTCCGAGCTCAAAACTCGGCCGAAGCCTGAGGTCGGACTCGGGAGTCCTGAGGTTGGACTCGGTAGTCCCGAGTCAGGACTCTCCTGCGTGCGGCTGAGTCTTAAAATGGGTTAAAACCCATGTTTCTTTTTTTTTTTTTTCATTTTTAGACTCTCAATTGTGAAAAACAGGTCTGCAACTTGATTTGGGATTGATTGAAGCAAGGAGATTGAACTAAAAAGATCAAACTAGAGCCAGGTAAGTGATCTAACAATTCTTTTTGTTTGTTTTCTTCAATTTCTTGCATTCAAAATAAAAAAAATTAAAAAAAATAAGGGGAAATGTTGCCAAATTTTTTTCTATTTTCCTTAATAGCCTAATTCTTATTGTTTCTAGCTTGGTTTTGCATTCTTTTTCTTTTGCAAATGTTTGAAACTTTGAATCACATTTATTTGCTGATTTTTTAGCAAACCCTAGCTGATTTTTTTTTCCATGTTGAACTTGAAACAGCAATGTCGTCTTCAAATCCAAAGGGACTAAAAAAAGACCCTGCATGGAAGTATGGAATTCCAGGAAATAAAAAAGGTGAATTGACATGTAATGAATGCCAAAAATGGATGACAGGAGGAATAAACAGATTAAAATACCACCTTGCTAGAATACTGGGCAAAATGTGGAGGGATGCAAGAATACTACTCCTGAGATTATTAGAGAGATGAAGGCCCTTCTTGCTGAATATGAGCTTAAAAAAGAGGAAAGACAAAAAACAAAGGATGCCCTAACAACAGTGATGAGTGGATCCCAATCCCAATCTACACCCTCTATGCCCCATGGTGCTGCAAGTCCAAGCTTCCGTGCTCCACATTCATCTTTTGGTGAGAGTCCTGATGGTTCCTTTTCTACTGCTAGTGCTAGTCAGGGTCCTTCATCAGGACCAAATTATTTTATTCCACGTAATGTTCCAGGAGCACAACCTTCACTTGAAGGTACCGGTTGGAATAAGGATCAAGAAGCTAGGATGGCTGCAAACTTTTGGTACTACAATAATCTACCTTTCAATGTTGCAAACAGCCCATATTGGGAAGGTTTGGTGAACGCCCTTACAGTTGCAGGAAAGGGGTTTAAGACCCCATCATCTAAAGATTTGAGTGGGCCATTGCTAGAGGAAGCCGTAAAGAATACACGGCTTGTGGTTGATGAGCAAAAGAAATTTTGGCGAAGAAAAGGTTGCAGCATTTTATCTGATGGGTGGACAGATGGACGAAATAGAACTCTCCTTAACTTTTTAGTGGCCTCTAATGGTGGATTGGTGTTTCTAAAATCAATAGATGCCTCCCATGAAGTTAAAAATGCTGAGACTTTATGCAATCTATTAGATGGGGTGGTCCAGGAGGTTGGAGTTGATAATGTTGTCCAAATCATCACGGACAACGCAGCTGCATATGTAGCTGCAGGTAGACTACTTATGGAGAGGTATCCCACAATTGCATGGTCTCCATGTGCTGCACATTGCTTAGACCTATTGCTAGAGGACATTGGGAAGATTTCATGGGTCAAAAGTGTGGTTGAAGATGCAAAAAGTGTTACAAAATTTATCTACAACCATACTTGGGTGCTTTCTTTGATGAGGAAATTTACAAATGGAAAGGACCTTGTGCGACCTGGAGTGACACGATTTGCTAGCCACTTCCTCACATTGCAAAGCATTCTTGGTGCCATTGGTCATCTCAAGCAAATGTTTGTGTCCGATGCTTGGAAGGAGTCCTCATTTTCCAATAGACCTGAAGGGGAGAGGATTGTTGCCATAGTTTTTGATGAGACATTCATCAAAAATGGAGAGGAGTTGATGGGGGTAAGTAGCAATCACACAAAAAAAAATTATACATGATAATCTATTTGCTGTTTTTATTTTTTGAGGGGTTAATTTTGTTATGATTTAACATTTGTTTTCATTTTTTTAGGTGACAAAACCTTTGGTGAGGGTTCTTCGTATGGTGGATGGAGATGGCATGCCAATGGGTTTCATCTATGAGGCCATGGATAGGGCCAAAGAGGCCATATCACGTTACTATGGCGGCAACAAAAGGAAATATGAAATCATATGGCGCATCATTGATCGAAGATGGACACACCAACTCCACCAGCCGATTCATGCCTTTGCCTACTTCTTGAATCCGAAGTTCTACTTCTCAGACACATTTAAGGCGGATGAGGAGGTCATGGAAGGTCTTGTCATATGCATTGATAGGATGGTGCCTGATCGTGAGCTGAGAGATAAAGTGCTTGATGAGTTGGAGGTGAGATTTGTTACATCTTATTTATGAATTTGCAATGTTGAGCCTTGACTATCTATGAATTTTCTATATTTGATTTACTTTTTCTTTTATCTATTCAAGGTCTACAAGGGTGTAGAGGGGAGACTCTTTTCCTCCCAGCAAGCAATTGAAAGGAGAGGAAAACAACAACCAGGTAAAAAATGAAATTAGAAACTTGATTCTTACATATAGATTGTTTACTTTATTCTTATTTCTTAATACTTATATTTTTTAAACATGTTTTTGTAGATCTATGGTGGGAGAACTATGGTGCTAGCACACCAAATCTTCAAAAGCTAGCCATACGTGTCTTGTCACAGCCATGCAGTGCTTCTGGGTGTGAACGGAATTGGAGTTTATTTGAGAACATTCACACAAAGAAGAGGAATAGGTTGACTCAGCAGCGCCTAAATGATTTAGTTTTTGTTCGATACAACCTTCGCCTTCGAACTAGAAAGGTGGAGGGTGTTTCACACGAGTCCATCGACTTGGATGACATTGATCCATATGGTGAATGGACTATTGATGAACAAAATGATGAGGCTGATGTCTTCCTTACTGATGAGGATCTTGCTGAATTAGAGAGAGCAGCAGCAGAAGAAGAAGCAGCAAGATTGGATGCCATGGAGGACGATGAAGACACATTTGAATATCATGTTTCCCCTTCTCGATCTCCTAGTCCTCGTTTGGATACTATAGCACGGGCACCTTCTAGTTCTAGGCCTCCAAAATTGAGTACCATTGGGAGGGGAAAAAGGAAGATGTAGATTACATGTGGTTGTTAATGTTTTCCTCTTTTTGACATGATTATATGTAAACATTTATAAACTTATGATGCTGTTATACATTGAAACTATGAGTATTTGATGACTATGAATGATGAAATTTCAATTATTGAGTGTTTGATGATCATATGACATGTGTAATCTTTGAATTATAAGTGTTTGATAATCAAATTAGGCTCTTATGTTCTCTAAATGCATTAATTTGTTCTTGTTTTTTTGTAAAACTACGGTTTTTTTTTTTCCCGAGTCCTAGCCGAGTCTTTTCCCGAGTCTGTGCCGAGTCCCGAGTCCGAGTCATATTTTTGGGCTGCCGAGTCCGCGGCGACTCCGAGTTTTCCAACTATGCTTCCAGCTGCACAAGACATGACACCTCAACGTGATGTCTACTACATTGGCTACAACCAAGTGTGAAAGAAGAATATCACCTCATCGCGATATTAGATATCGCCTCAACACGATATCAACCATAATGGCTACAACCATACTATGGTGTGTACAAGTGTTCATCACTTGTGTGATGTTGTCACCTCAACATGACTTTCACCATGGCTCTCCCAGATGGTGAAACACAAGTACAAAATATGTCATGGAGTCACACACATGACATCCACCATGACTCTCTCAGAGGGTGGAAACAAGGGCTTTCACCTCAAATCTCAGACGAGAAATGCATTAACAAGGGCTTGCACCTCAAATCTCCCTCAAAGAGAAATGCATTAACAAGGGCTTGCACCTCAAATTCCTCCGTCTCAGAGAAAAATGCATTAACAAGGGCTTGCACCTCAAATTCCTCCGTCTCAGAGGAAAATGCATTAACAAGGGATTTCACCACGAACTTCTCTCACAAAGAAGAACTCATTACCAAGGGATTTCACCTCAAACTTCTCTCAAAGAAGAACTCGTTATCAAGGATCACTGATACTGATTATCACAATGAATGGTAGTAGGCTCCATTGATTGTCCAGACAATCCTGCAAGGAGCTTATGAAGCCACATTGCTTCTCGAGCTGCCACACAAGCTGCAATAAACTCGGCCTCTGCTGTATTCAGTGCCATTGAAGACTGCTTCCTGCTACACCAGGAAGTCATCGCAGACCTCAACTGAAACAACATCCAGAGGTGCTCTTCTGCTCAGCAACACAACCATCTTCTATAGGTTCAGTAGGCTCCCTCTGAATCTTCAAGTACTTGCATCAACCTTCTGACCTCATCGTCCAAGATTGCCTGCAACGCTTGCCTTAGATAATGTTTTCCAGTGCACACCTCTGCTATTGTAAAGAGTTCAAGGTAGACCTCCTCGACCTCATAGCAGATCACTCTATTCTGAATAGGTTTGCGGAGCTACCAATATCAAATCCAGATGACAGTCTTTGAGCAATTATGATCTCAGCAGCTGAAGGGGTACTCTAAGGATTTAGCACCTAGCCTTGCAATACAGTAATCTTCACTTCTTCTCAGTGAGTTACAAAACTCCCTCTTGAACCCTGCTTCAAAGATTGCAAAGAAGACTTTTGGAAGTGAACTCCCTCTTGCCACCAACTCAGCCCCTCAAAAGTCATATAGTGACATCATGCTTGATCATTTCTTTGGTCGGCATGACTTCCACACAAGATGCCTCAAGCTTTTCATCACTAAGGAATCTCTCATAACCTTCATGCTCCTAAATCCATCCTGGAAGCGATATAGAGAGAGATTACAAACAATTTATAACTATCCAAAAAAATATCAAGGCTAGAATCATACAAGGTTTACTATCTAAGGTTATAGCATGGATATATGAGAATTTATGAACAATATTAAAACATGAATAAATCAACCTAAAAAAGAAGTATATCAAAAGATCAAAATGAAGGCATAAAGAACTTATCTTTATTGAATTCTTTCCATCTTTTGCTCCTCTCGAGAGTGCTAATCTCAGTACAACAAAAGACTTCTAAGTGCATTATGCAGTTAGCATGTAGAACCAACTCTCTCCAAGAGTTCAAGGCTCTAACATAGTGTTGATGCGTGTTTTATGACACACCAAACACTCTAGAATAAAGAGTCCAAAGACAATCTATCCTCTCTTGAAAAATTACCTCTTATGCTAAGATTGCTAGAAACGTCATACGGTAATTCCAATGTTTCGTTTGGGGGGATGGTCAAGCTCAATGGATGATGTGATATGCTGATTTCACAAAGGGGCATTGGATAATGAACTTACTCAAAAGTAGGGATTTGGATTGATGTAACATCGAATGCTCTTGTATTTTTTTGGGATTTTCAGTTTTGAGATAAAATAAAAAGAAAAAGGGATGAGGGTTTAGAAACTAAACTTATGCTAAACTACTCCTACGAACTTAAGAGACAAATGATGGATAGTGAAATTTAAACCAATCTTTGCTTTGCCAAGCACAATGACTACAACTAGACAAAGATGATGCAATCTTCAAATGGGATTTACGAACAATGTCCTATTACACAATACCACCATCAGTTCGAACAATGTATATAGGTAATAGAATTCAAGTTAAACAGTTTCAACGTTCAGACTAACCTTGCACATCAAATTGAAAATCATTCAATTGAAAAAGGTATGAACTAATTTCACTATTTCCAACACTATCAATCTTTCATTCATCTAAAGAAATGTTAAAACTAATTTACTTTATTGAAGAAATTATGAAACCATGCAAGCTCTCAAAATAACAAATGCTCAACTCTGAATCAAATTATTATTTGAATAGCACTAGTAGCAACAATTTCACAAGTCTCTCTGAATGAATGAAATGCATGGGGTTTATATAGGCACCCCAATTACAAAGCAACGGCCCAGATTGATTTGAGATCAATGGCCAAGATTATTTCAAGAAACCCTAACCCTAAAAGCATAACCAACTCCATGGACACATGGCAAACGTAGGACCAGCCACTTGGAGCGTGGCAAATAATGACACCTTGCGAATCACTCGAGCAAATGGGAATCCAAAATGCAATTCCCCTTGGATCGCTCCCTAGCTGCAAATGCAAGAAATTTCGCTAACACAAAATCCAGCTCCTCCATTGATATGCTCGGCATAGAATCCAGTTGCACTCCCATTATGTCCAAGGTTTCAAGGCATTGAGTAAAAGTACTTTCCCATCTATCTTCCTGCTTTTGAAAGCTATCCATAAAGGTCAAAAGGGAAGACATATCATCAAGCTGATTTTCTGTAACAATCTGCACTTCTTTGAAGTAAATATTCATTACATTCCTCTTCAATCCTTCTAAATCCAAGCCATTTGCATCATGATGCTCCTGCCCTGTTAATCCTTCAAGAGAAGTGAGGATTTTAAACTGAATTTTTTCAATTGCACTCCGTATAACAGCACATTCTTCCTTCATTCCATCATATATCTTCCTTTTAGCCAACAAGGAATGATACCACCTGCTAAAATCATACGAGGCTCCTTCCTCAATAACCCCTTCTTGGATTAATACTTGCAGGGAAACTTCTTTTAAAACCTTCAAACGAGGTATCACTTTGTCATTTACGTACTAAAAGTCTTCCCAATTGTCTTCAATTTGACCAATTTCTGTCATAAGCAAGGCAGATCTGTCATAAGTGTGAGCACATTTCTCCAAGAATTGCTCCATCTGTTTTGAGATATTATTGATCCAACTCTTAGTTGCTTGGCTTATGATCCTCATAGCTTCAAGAGTATCAATGGATTCCAGAGGAAGAGATGATGGCGGAATAAAAGCTTCACTTTCTTGGCGCAAAGGGGCTGTTAGCTGCTGAATGAACTCCATCAGCCTTAAATTTTCTGATTCTAGCCTTTCCTTCTTCTCCTCTATTTTATCGAACTTCTCCTTGATGGCCTTGGAAGTGTCTGCTAACTCATGGAAATCCCGTTCTATTGTGGTTGGCCCAATGTCCAACGTTGTAACTTCATAATCCATTGGAGTAATCTGATCTCTAGGCTTGTCAGCTTTTGGGACTGCAACTTGTAAGATTCTGGATCCTGCATCATTCCTGGTAATCTGAGAATACTTTTTAGGTTTCCTTGGCATTTTATCTTTGCCAATCCTCTCTAAGAAGTCTTGCATGCTTTCGACTGGTTGAACTTCATCTAGTGGTCTAGACTTCTTCATCAAACTCTCAGTCAACCAAGCCGGGATAGTGGATAATTCCATCCCATCCTCTAATTGAATATCATCATTAATTCCTTTCAGAGCAGAAATTACTTCATCTCCCAGCTCTTCATTTTTTTCAAGGACCTCAGTATCCCCCATGCCTTCAATCATCAGCATATCACCTCCTTCCAAACTCTCAGTGAGGGCTTGCTCTTGGAGAGAATCCAACTGTTCTAACTCTTGAAATTCGACCTCCTGCTCATGGCTTGGTTCAATCTCAACAATGGACACCTTTTCTATTACTCCAATAGATAAAGTACTTGAAGATAATTGAATTTCACTCATTTTTTGCTTCTTACTCTCCAATTCTCTGCCAGCTGCTTCTTTTTCCTTTGTGTGAAGATCTTCACTCACTACCTTTCTCTTGCTAGGACATGAAAGTTCATCAAGACTTTCTCCAACTACCTCACCCTGGCTTTCCTTATTGCTCAATGTGGCATAGGTAAGAGTAACTCCTTCCTTTCTCAATCTATTGATCTGCTTATCTGCCCACTCCCTAGAATAAGCTATAATATCCTTCATCAATATGTCCAAATCAGTCAACTCAGGTTGTGTCCAGTTGGGCAACAAGATAGGCTTGTTCTTTTCCTGTTCAAATTGAGGATGCACGTAGTCTCCGTTGTCCTTTACCTAGTCAGGGATAGGGAATAAGTCACACCTTTTTACAAGTTCAATTGGAATTCTGGACCAGATCTTCTTCCTGACTCCATATTCGTCCACCAAGTTAGACCAATAGTCTTCAATCTGCATAACATTAAGGGACTTCTTCCCGTGAACTCTCAAGTATGGATCATAATCAGACCTTGGATTATAAATGCCGAACTTATAAAATTGCAACTCTAACTTTGCTGCCTTGGCTGATTGCAATGAGGGGCAGACTTCTAGCATTTTCCCAATTGCAACAGGAAAATCCACTCCTTGTTTGTTCCTTTTCCCTTGAATAGATTCTATACACGCCAATTGCCTTGCAACTTCAAGCATAACAATCTTGTCTGTTGGATACCGAGGAAGTCTATGCGGAGCATTTGAGAATCCATGAACTCTTATGTATGTAAAGGTCGGAAACTAGATGAACCAAGATCCGAATTTATCAAGCATCACCATAGCCTCCTTAGATAGCCTTTTTTGAACTGCTCCTTCAAGCTTAAAGGACAAAAGTTGCTGAATGAGTTTGGGATGCTCACAACTCTCCCTTATGCAGTCTGATACTCTTCCAAACTCACACAGCACCCATTTAATTCCTACGGCTCCAATAGAGTATGTTACAATTCCTTTCTCAATGGAATATAGGAGACTACTTATATGAATAAGAACCTCGACTCTTTGAATAACAAAGTAACTCCTCACAATAAATGATGCAGCTGATAAATCGGCTAAGAATGTATGAACTTTGAACTGCAGATATAAAATGAATATCAACTAAAATCTTCTCTTGCATATAATCCAATAGTTAACACTGAAATTTGTCTCTAAAAAAGACTTCTCAAATTCCTTCGTTGAAGTCTGATTGTGAATTATGAAATGAATCCACCCCAAAGGATGAAGTGGGTTTCCGTCCACCCACCTGCTCAAGGGTTTCGTCCTTGAGATTTTAGCTCCAAAATCCAGACAAATAAAATTAACCAAACATAAAACTCCCAAATGAGCTCACAAAACCTTTTATTCATCTTTTTCCAAAACTCTCCACATTTTCTTGGAAACCATATTTACTTTTTATTTAAACTCGTTAGTTCACCCAAAAAATGACAATTAAAATATTTAATTTTCCAGCTATAAGTCACTTTTACAAAAAAAAATTAAAATCATTAATTTAATTTTGTTGATGTTTATGGCACGTCAGTATTCACTTCCAGCCGATCTCCTTACATTATGGAATAAATTAAATCATAGTCGTTGGCTATTTAATTTATAGAAGATTGCTGATTTGTTCAAGAAGCACGTCTTTAATATTAAATAATGATTAGTTATTAAAGAGACTCGAATTTATTAGGAGGCATGTATTTCTAAAGTCCGACTTCATGTTTATTGTAAACACGTCTTTTCAAGGAGGGTCGAATTATGTTTTGAAGAGTCACATCCTCTACTCTCAACTTGTATATATGATCAATGGCATTTCATTGTAAAGCATTATTCATACATTACATTCATATTTTGCAAGTGCGAATTATTCTTCAAGGCAGATCAACTGAGTTAGAGGCTGAGATTTCATCTGTAGATTGTAGTATATTGTTTCTTGATTGCATCAGATTGTGGTGCATGTTATAGGCCTTCATATCGGCCTCTATTGTAAAGGAGACTCTATTGTTGATTCAATATATAAGTGATATATTGTTGCTGGGTTTTTCTCCCTCAAGAGGAGGGTTTTCCCAGGGTATCTGCTGTGTTATTGTGTCTGATTTTGAATTAATTTTTGTGCATTAAATCTGATCATAAAACTAACATGGTATCAAAGCAGGTTTGAAGAAGATCGTGATCAGATTTGTTATTGCAGCAATACTCTCTATTCTCTTTTTCATATCTTTGTCTATCTCTATTTTAGTCAAGATGGTGAACGGTCTTAAAATTGAGTATAGACTTGAGGGAGCATCCAACCACACATCATGGAGGTTCAGAATCATGCCCACCTTGGAAGAGAATGACTTGGCTGAGTTTGTGGAGACCAAAGTTCCCGAAGCAGAGGAGGAAGAAGAGAAGTTGCAGTGGAGGAAGAAAGACATCAAGGCAAAGAAGATGTTGGTTGATTCCGTTAAAGATCATATTGTTTCGATTGTCTCCAAGTTGAAGACGGCAAGGGACATGTTCAAAACATTGGAGGAGATGTACGAAATCAACAACACCAGCCGGGCACTTGCACTGAAGCAACAACTTCACCATGTGAAGATGGCGAAAGGAGAAACAATGATTGCCTATTTCATGAGGATTTTGGAATTGAGAGATCAGCTCTCTACAATTGGCCATGTGATTGATGATAAGGATTTGACCATGCTTGCTCTCAATGGTCTTCCTTTATCATGGGAGTCCTACATTCAAGGGATCAGTTCCAAACTTCTTAAGTTTGATCCCGAATTCAAGAGGAGTCAAGGTTGGTGGCTAGAGGCAAAGTTCAACTAATGAACATATTCATGTTCACTCAAGAAGAAAGGAAAAGATGGGAAGAAAGGATTCTTCAAGAGGAATCGAGATAAAGGAAATGATGGTGCTCCCGCATTCAAGAAGAAGAGAGACTTATCCAAAGTCCAATGCTTTAGATATGACAAGTATGGTCACTTTGCCAAGCATTGCTCATCCAGGCCTAAGCAACAGGCTACCATTGTAGATGTTGATGATGCCTCCCCTCAGAAGGACTCTTGTGAGTACTTGTTCTATTCGGCATTGTCAAGCAATGTACCTACAGACACCAACACTTGGCTGATCGACAGTGGTGCTTCTCGACACATCACTGGTTTTAAGGAGCACTTATCAAGCTTGGTGGAGAGAGATTCTTTTCTAGCTTGGAACACCTTTGCACTTGTCTCAAGTGTAACTTTATCTCCATTTCAGCTTTAGAACATAAAGGATATCGGCTGCCTTCTCCAAAGGCAAAGTACTTGTGTGGACAGAATTCCAACTTCAAGACTGCTCAAGTAATTGATGTTAGGACACGAGAGCCTCTATAGGCTATGCACTCGTCCACTTCCTGATTAGTTCATGATTCTTCAAGCTTCTGTGATCTTTGGCATCGAAGATTGGCTCATCTTCACTTCTGGGCTCTACCTATCATGGAGAAGACGGTCTCGGATCTTCCGAAGTTCAACCAGGAGCATGAAGGTATTTGCAGAGGCTGCGCTATGGGTAAGAATACTAAAGGCCCTTTCATAGTAGAGAAACTAGATCTAAATGTATTCTAGATCTCATTCATTCTGATTTATGTGGTCCAATGTATGTTCCTTCTTCGAGTGGTTTCTTGTATTACATTCCTTTTATTGATGACTGCTCTAGAAAGACTTGGATTTAGTTTTTGAAAACTAAAGAGTCTGAGGAAGTATTAGAAAGGTTCAAGGAGTTCAAAGCTCAGGTAGAGAACCTTTCCGGGAAAAGAATCAAAAGTCCTAAGATCTAATAATGGAGGAGAATACACTTCTCGCAGCTTTCGGAATTTCTGTGTTGAAGCAGGGATTAAGAGGGAGTTTTGTGTTCCCTATAATCCTCAACAGAACGGTGTTGCAGAGAGAAAGAACAGATCGATCGTGGAAGCAGCAAAAGCCATCATTCATGACCAGGATCTACAAACCTTCCTATGGGTAGAAGCTTCTAGGACTGCAGTCTATGTCCAAAATAGAAGTCCTCACAGAATCTTGGAAGGCATGACTCCTAAAGAAGCCTTTACTAGAAAGAAGCCAGAAGTGAGTCATTTAAGGATCTTTGGATGTCCAGTTTATGTTCATACTCCAAAGGAAAAGAGAACAAAGTTGGAGCCTTCTGGAAAGAAGGGAATATTTGTGGGCTACAGTGAGACATCAAAAGCCTACAAGATATACATTCCAGGTCAGAAGTTGATCAAGATCAGTAGGGATGTCACATTTGAGGAAGATGTTGCATTTAGCAGATCCAAGGGTACTCATATCGAGATTGATAATGAAGAGTCTCCTCAGGATATGGAAGTTGACCATGCACTTGAGATTTAGAGGGAGACTTCAAAACCAAAAGAAGATGTTGATCCAGTTGAGCCCTTGAAACCTACTAATGGGCCCACCGATATTGTGATTGGGAGGAAAAGACCTCCTTGGGCCAGACAAACAATGCAGGAGGCAGAAAGGTTTGCAGCTCCAAGAGGAACCTTCAGAGAAAGCAAGAGACCTCACAAGTTCTCTAGTTACGTTGTTTTGATGAGTCAGATTATCGAGTCTAAGCCTTCCAGTGTTGAGGAAGCTTCTAGTCAACAAGTTTGGAAATATGCTATGACAAAGGAGTATCAGTCAATCTCAAGAATGATGTTTGGGACATCGTTCCTAGACACGAAGGAAAATCTATGGTATCTTCAAAATGGCTCTTCAAGATCACGCATGCAGCTAATGGGAGCATTGAGAAATACAAGGCAAGATTCATGGCTAGAGGGTTCTCACAAAAAGAGGGAGTTGACTATGAAGAAACATTTGCTCCTGTTGCTCACTACACTTCTGTCAGAACCATTATTGCCATTGCTACATCTAGAGGATGGAAGATTCATCAGATGGATGTGAAGGTAGTTTTTTTGAATAGCGTGATTGAGGAAGAAGTGTATATTGAGCAACCTGATGGATTCGAGATACATGGGAAGGAGTCTCATGTTTGCAGCCTAAAGAAGGCCTTGTATGGTCTTAAGCAGGCTCCTCGTGCATGGTACGAAAGGAGAAGTTCGATAAAACAGAGGAGAAGAAGGAAAGGCTAGAATCAAATTTAAGGCTGATAGAGTTCATTCAGCAGCTAACAGCCCCTTTGCGCCAAGAAAGTGAAGCTTTTATTCCGCCATCATCTCTTCCTCCGGAATCCATTAATACTCTTGAAGCTATGAGGATCATAAGCCAAGCAACTAAGAGTTGGATCAATAATATCTCAAAACAGATGGAGCAATTCTTGGAGAAATGTGCTCAGACTCATGACAGATCTGCCTTGCTTATAACAGAAATTGGTCAAATTGAAGACAATTGGGAAGACTTTCAGTATGTAAATGACAAAGTGATACCTCGTTTGAAGGTTTTAAAAGAAGTTTCCCTGCAAGAATTAATCCAAGAAGGGGTTATTGAGGAAGGAGCCTCGTATGATTTCAGCAGGTGGTATCATTCCTTGTTGGCTAAAAGGAAGATATATGATGGAATGAAGGAAGAATGTGCTGTTATATGGAGTGCAATTGAAAAAATTCAGTTTAAAATCCTCACTTCTCTTGAAGGATTAACAGGGCAGGAGCATCATGATGCAAATGGCTTGGATTTAGAAGGATTGAAGAGGAATGTAATGAATATTTACTTCAAAGAAGTGCAGATTGTTACAGAAAATCAGCTTGATGATATGTCTTCCCTTTTGACCTTTATGGATAGCTTTCAAAAGCAGGAAGATAGATGGGAAAGTACTTTTACTCAATGCCTTGAAACCTTGGACATAATGGGAGTGCAACTGGATTCTATGCCGAGCATATCAATGGAGCTGGATTTTGTGTTAGCGAAATTTCTTGCATTTGCAGCTAGGGAGCGATCCAAGGGGAATTGCATTTTGGATTCCCATTTGCTCGAGTGATTCACAAGGTGTCATTATTTGCCACACTCCAAGTGGCTGGTCCTACATTTGCCATGTGTCCATGGAGTTGGTTATGCTTTTAGGGTTAGGGTTTCTTGAAATAATCTTGGCCATTGATCTCAAATCAATCTGGGCCGTTGCTTTGTAATTGGGGTGCCTATATAAACCCCACGCATTTCATTCATTCAGGGAGACTTGTGAAATTGTTGCTACTAGTGCTATTCAAATAATAATTTGATTCAGAGTTGAGCATTTGTTATTTTGAGAGCTTGCATGGTTTCATAATTTCTTCAATAAAGTAAATTAGTTTTAACATTTCTTTAGATGAATGAAAGATTGATAGTGTTGGAAATAGTGAAATTAGTTCATACCTTTTTCAATTGAATGACTTTCAATTTGATGTGCAAGGTTAGTCTGAACGTTGAAACTGTTTAACTTGAATTCTATTACCTATATACATTGTTCGAACTGATGGTGGTATTGTGTAATAGGACATTGTTCGTAAATCCCATTTGAAGATTGCATCATCTTTGTCTAGTTGTAGTCATTGTGCTTGGCAAAGCAAAGATTGGTTTAAATTTCACTATCCAGCATTTGTCTCTTAAGTTCGTAGGAGAAGTTTAGCATAAGTTTAGTTTCTAAACCCTCATCCCTTTTTCTTTTATTTTATCTCAAAACTGAAAATCCCAAAAATACAAGAGCATTCAACATCACATCAATCCAAATCCCTACTTTTGAGTAAGTTCATTATCCAAGGTCCCTTTGTGAAATCAGCATATCACATCATCCATTGAGCTTGACCATCCCCCCAAACAAAACATTGGAATTACTGTATGACCTTTCTAGCAATCTTAGCATAAGAGGTAATTTTTCAAGAGAGGATAGAGCGTCTTTGGACTCTTTATTCTAGAGTGTTCGGTGTGTCATAAAACACGCATCAACAGGTCTCCCACTGTAAGTAAAGTATTCTATCTCGTGTCTGGTATGTTTCATTTATTTGCTCACATTTATCTTCTGAACAAGTGTTGAACTCCAGATCATTTACTTATGTTTAATGTTTATAGGACCACTTGATAATTTCTAGACTCAAATAAAGTTAGCATAGCAGTTTATCAATAAGAAGAATTTCTTTCCATGAGATATTATCTAGCAAGAAAGTTTTAACTGAAAGCAAAAGAAGTTAATATTTTTCTTCAATTTCTTGATTGTATTAAATTTCGTCTAGTTTTTATCGGTCTACATGTAGAAGGCAGGATACTAGGAATGATGCCATCGGGCCTAAGATTGACTCACAAAGAATACCTTATTACTATGACATCACATACAAACAAGAAAGACAACATAGTTTGATATAGTGAATACCTGAACATGTCTGCAATATGAAAGCTCCCATTAACCCTATTGCTTTCTTTGCATTCTTAACCTCTTCCTGCCAAATTAAGATCGACAATTAGCAATCTGCATCTATCAAAGTGCTCTTTCCACATGTAAGATCGTGTACCCATTGTGAACACAAATTGCATGAAAAAGGAAAATATTATTGGACAAAAACACATGTGCCAACCATGTGGCACAATTCAAAGAGCAAAAGGTCTTTCTTTTCATGTTGTTTATGTACTTAAATGTCACATGGTCAAGAAAAAGATCAAGTAGCATGAAAGGAAAAAGAAAAGACTTAAAAATCCAAACCTTGTTACAAATAACACCAAAGAAAGATAAAGAGGAAGTTCTCTAACAGATTTTTTTGAGAAATGATTGCTTAACCATTGTGCTTGCATAGTTACAAGGTCTTGGAGGAACAGGGATCAAAAATACAAGAAATAAAAAGTAACTACACACACTCCTGTACAAGAATCAGAAAGTATTTGAAAATGATCAAGATATCATTACTTACAAGTTGTTAATGTGTAATCTTCTTTCAATATGCACACATTCACATACCTTTAAAACCTTTACCCAACCTTATAATTATGCTTCAAAGTAAAGTAGCCATCAAGCAGCCAACTATAAATGTAAATAAGCATTGGGACCAAAATCTTCTCTAAGAACAGTGATATATGGAATTGTACAATAAAATGTAAGTATGGGATACATTGGAACAAAAACAAATATCCATTGTACGAATGTAAAAAATCAATGAAGTAATACATCTAAATTACAAATATATAAAAGGAAACAATCCATTGAACTAATCACACAAAAAATAAAGGTAGAGGTAAAGGTGACTTTTAAAGCCACAAACTAGCCAAAATGCCAATTGGCAATTAGGCATATGAGAACATGTGGGAGCAAGACAATTTTCCAAATTAGAATGTATACTTTAAAATATGTGCCTCTTTGGGTTTTGACCTCATAACAAAGCATGATAATAAATTAACTTCAAGCGATACCAATCTTCCTACACCCTCGGAGGTACAACAGGAGACAGCCCTATCAATTCTTGATGAGAAATAAATAGGTTCTAATAACTATTGTTGGAAAATTCAATCTCTATCCAAATATGACTTCAATGGATGAGATACAAGGCTTGAACTACAGCAACATTAAAATCTGAAACTTATATGATAATCTGAAATTAAGTTGCCTTAATATGGAATTAACATATTAGATCCATCTTCTTTATGATGCCAAAAATCAGCCAACATAACATGCTTATAAACACTACCTTATGTGAACTTATAACAGCAATATATAAAGAATAACATCATCATGAAATAGCAGCAATGAGATACAAATCAGCAACACAAGAGCATCACATAACATAGGATTTACGTGGAGAAACCCTTGCAGGAAAAAGCTCCACCAAGAAGAGAGGCCAAGTATGCATTATCTTTAAATAAATGAGATTACAATACAACCAATTTCATTCTTCTCTTTGCCTCCAACATGTGAGCACCTGTGTACTTGTGAACAACTGTAATGTCCCCATCCTAGATAGTACCGTTGTGTTAGAGGTTAGCCTATTATTCAGATCCTCGTAGGCTAGCAGAGGTGTTTAGAGGATCACCTGAGGCAGTTATCCAGCGTTGGGAACATCACTCCAGCAGTTGATTCAGGTTTGGGCCTTCGCAGACACTTTTAGAGTGGTTTACAGATACTTACTATTTATAGTAAGCCAGGCAGGCGGGAGCTGCTATTTTGGGCAGGGCACCTGATTTAGCTGGTCAGCTCGGTATCGACCCGGTTTGATGTTTGGTTGAGCAAACAGGGGTTATTAGAAGCATTTAATAATAATTGAAGGAATAATTAATTTGACTTTATAATATAAAGTCATTTTAATGGAATATTAAACTTAATATTTAAATGGCAAATTATAAAGTATTTTTAAATAGTTTATAAGGAAGGGGAAATTTAATATTTAATGATTTTAATACTCATTAAAATAAAAGGGACACCATTTAATTAAATATTAGCCTAAGTATTGAAAAAGGGCGAATATTTATTATTAAATCCATTTTAATGGATTTTATGAGGAAAGGTTGAATTTTTGAGAAGGATATATATATTCTTTCAAAGGCAAATCGAACTTATTAGGTGATTATTCTAATTTGTCTTTATTCTTCTCTCGGAGAGCATTGGGGTTTGAGAAACCAGGGTTTCTGCAGATCATCGGATTTTGAAGAACGTTCCCTCTTCAGAGTCAGGCATACTGATACTGTGCAATACCAGTTGAAGATTGTCAGTTGAATAACTTCATTCAGAGGTTATTACAGAGTTTCACAGTGGGGTTTTATTTAGAGTTAGATCGATTTTCCTTCCAGAAGGCGAATCTTGTATTGGCAAGGTTTGGTTGGCATTTGGCACGAATTTTGAGACAGTACGAATTTTCTCTTTGTTGGTACAGGCCATACAAATACAGCAGCAAGGTCGTACTATCTCCTCTCAGCCAGACGTCTTGTTTTTGTGAGCTTCAGCTTCTTTCATCTTGGGCACCTAGGGTTTCTAGAGTTCTGGCGTGGATTTGGGAGTTGTAGTTGGCTTCATCTTCTCAGCCGTACCTATACTACTTCATTAATGGCGGCTGCAAGCAATCAGGTTCCCCTTAAATAAAATATTGTTTTTTCCCTTATATGTTCGATTTAATTCATTGTATGAGTTTTGGAGATCAATAAATGTATGCGCATTCATCTGGAGAGTATTATTGATGCAAATCTATTGTCAATGAATTTATTATGAATTTTATAGTATTTTAGAGCAAAATCGCAATTTCTCTTTTATGGCAAAAACCTACCAAATATCAAAAATACAGAAAACAAAACAAAACTTCAATTTATTGGCCAGTGATCGGGTTGAGAGACACCTGGTCTCTTACAGTGGTATCAGAGCACAGTTTTCCTGCCATCCTGTGCTTTTTCAATTGCTTTTTCAGAAAACAGTGTGCTTTTTCGATGCTTTTTCATGAGTAGAGACATCATTCCCTATATTAAGGGTATAGGAACAGGCAGAGTTGAGGATTGGACAGGTCCACCTGTTCCTGAAGGTGAGACAATGTCAGGGGTTCTGGGTATTCACAGATCCAGTTCCAACAGCAGTGAGAACAGTGTCACAACACTGATGGCAGACCGTGAGAATCCTGCAGAAACACATAGGGACTCAGGGAAAGCGCATGCAGAAGGTGATATTACGGAGGAGGAGTTGAGACGCAGGCACAACAATATGATGGACATGATGTCCCAGTTCATGGGCACTATTAGACAATATACTCCATCCCAGCCGCACTATATTCAAATAGGCCAGTCGAGCAGGACTGTAGGCGTGGACCAGCCTTTGGTATCAGCACCACAGCAGTCATCACCTATCTATCATGAGCGTAGGCCTGGACAACCTACATTCATACCTAGAGAGACACCACCTCCGACTCCGGAGGCAGAGCAGCAGGGTCATCACCAGGAGTTTCAGCCACATAATGGCATGTCAGTAGCAGATGTGACTAGATTTCATGGCGAGTATCTATCATTAGCACCTGAGATCAAGCAGGCCTTGTCTTTTCATGAGTTTATGGATGTGCATAAACCGAGAGGGGGAAGTAGATTTGACCGCAGAGCTCCTCAGTACCAGCAGCCACAGCCACAGGTGAATAGAGATTTACAGTATGCAGTTAGCAAGATCACCTTGCCTTACTTTGATGGGTTCGATAAGAGTTCAGCGAGGTCTTGGGTCCAGAAGTTGGACAATTACCTATCATTGAGACCTATGCAGGAGGAGGCCATCAAGTTTGCTACATTGCATCTTGATGGGTTGGCGCATGATTGGTGGCATCACGGCATGTACACACTTGGCCATCATGCAATTACCACTTACCAGGAGTTCACCAGCATGCTCATAGAGCGCTTCGACAAGAAGGATCCAGAACTCTACTTCAGGGAGCTAGCTCAGCTCAGACAGACAGGTAGTTCGGATGCCTATGTCGGTGACTTTCAGAGAATTGCAGTTATGGTGACAGGCATTTCAGAGAGGAGACTTGTTATTCTCTTCGTCAAGGGTTTGATGGAGCCTATGAGAGGTTGGGTCAAGGCATTTGATCCTCCTACTCTTCAAAAGGCCATGAGGAAGGCACGTAGCATGGAGCTTGCAGCACCTCGCAGCGAGTTCACTTCATGTTCGACACCCTACACGAGGCCTAATAGGTCATTTGACAGGAATAGGCCATTTGACAGGAAGAGGGATCCACCCGATCCTAAGAGACAGAATGCACCACCATTTGACAGGGAAACATTGAATGATTTACGAAAGAAAAAATTATGTTTTTGGTGCAAGGCACCCTATGATGATAAACATGTATGCCCTCTTCGTCCTAAGGTAAAAAATAACCAGATGGAGTGGTTTTATGAGGGAGAAGAGCAATCTGATCTGTCAGACCAGCAAGCTGATTCAAAGCATTCAGATGATGAAAGGTCTGAAAATGACGATGAAAATGAGGGAGGAAGGAAGCTACAGGAGGCACATTTGACTAGTCTTCAGAGAGATGGATCTTTTAGACTTCATGAGCTCCTAGCAGGTCAGAAGGTGATCACTCTACTTGACACTGGTGCTACTCATAACTTCATAGATGCACGGTTGGTAGAGAGACGAGGTATACAGACAGAGGAGTTTGAGGTATTCGGGTCAAGGTGGCTGACGGGTACACCCTCAAGTGTGATAGAAAAATAACAGATCTTCCGATGCGGCTGAACAACTATGAGTTCAAGACTGAATTCTATGTTCTTAATATGGGAGATACTGATGTGGTGTTAGTGATGGCATGGCTTCACGATTTGGGAGAGTTCACGCTCAATCTACGGGATATGGAGATGAAGTTCAAGGTTAATGGGAAACCTCATGTCATCAAGGCCATCAGAGATAATAATCTGAGGATGGTATCGTATAGGCGGATGGAGAGACTTATTCGTCATGATATGGTTGATTGGGCTGCAGAGTGTATGTTATTGCCAACACAGCAGGAGCAGCAGAAGGTTGGGTACCATCCAAACATTCAGATATAGAGGACTAAACACTCTAAAGTGTTTAGCGTTATTCCACCTGGTCGACCTCCAGACAAAGGCACTGAGCACATTATCGAGTTGGAGGAGGGCGCAAAGCCCATTATGATTACACCCTACAGGCATCCGAAACGGCTCAAGGATGAAATTGAGAAGACCATCAATGAGTTGTTAGCTATGGGGCATATCAGACCTAGCAAGTCACCTTTTGCTTCATCGGTCGTATTGGTGAAGAAAAAGGATGGATCACTTCGGATGTGCATAGATTACCGCCAGCTCAATAAGAAGACAATCAAGAACAGGTACCCGATACCTCGCATAGACGAGTTGATTATGAGTTGCACGGTGCTATCTTCTTCATGAAGATTGACTTGAGATCTGGGTACCATCAGATTCAGATGAGGGAGCAGGACATAGAGAAAACCGCTTTCAGATGTCATTGCGGTCACTTCGAGTTCTTGGTTATGCCTTTCGGCCTAACCAACGCACCTGCCACTTTTCAGTCTACCATGAACAGGGTCTTCAGTTCTCAGCTACGGAGGTTTGTGTTGGTCTTCTTCGATGACATCTTGGTGTACAGTAGGTCATGGGAGGAGCATTTAGCTCACTTGGATGCAGTTTTGGGTATCTTGGCTGATGAGTCCTTTTATGCCAAGGAGTCCAAGTGCGAGCTAGGCATGGCTGAGTTGTTGTATCTCGGGCACATCATCAATGCCAAAGGAGTCAGTATGGACCTTGAGAAGGTCCGAGCTATAGTTGAGTGGCCAGTACCAAAGAACCTTACGCAACTCAAAGGATTCATTGGGTTGTGTGCTTTTTATAGGAGATTTGTTAGTGGGTTCTCACGTCACGCCGCACCCCTTACTGATTTGACAAAGAAAGGGGCTTTTACTTGGTCACCACAGGCTCAGGAGTGCTTTGACAGGTTTAAGGTGATCATGACTTCATGTCTAGTACTAGCATTACCTGACTTTACGAAGTCATTTGATTTGTTTTGCGATGCTTCAGGAGAGGGCATTGGTGCTGTTTTGATGCAGGAGAGGCACCCTATTGCTTTTGAGAGCAGGAAGCTTAGGGGTCCTGACAGGTTTTACAGCATTTATGACAAGGAAATGTTGGCCATTATGCATGCTTTGGCTAAGTTCAGGCAATACTTGGTAGGCAGCAAGTTCAGTGTGCGTACAGACCACAACAGCCTGAAACACTTCCTTGGACAGCGAGACCTAAATGAGAGACAGCAAAAATGGGTCAGCAAACTGCAGTCGTATGATTTTGACATCACCTTCATTAAGGAGAAGCAGAATGTTGTAGCTGACGCCTTGTCTCGCAGACCTCAGTTGAACGCTATGGCACAAATTTCCGAGGATTGGAGGCATCGGATCATTACAGAGTATGCTAAGAACCCATGGGCTTCTAGCATTGTTGATGGGACAGAGCAGGATAGTAGCTACACTGTTGTGAATGACTTGATCATTTACAAGGGGCGGATTTTTCTGGTTCCTGATTCAGAGTTGAGGGATACAGTTTTGAGAGCCTTTCACGATCTTCCTATGGCGGGCCATCCCGGTTATTTCAAGACATATAAGCTGGTACGGGAATGGTTTGCTTGGAAAGGGCTAAAGACTGATGTTCTTCAATATGTACGTGAGTGTTCTGTTTGCCAACAGAACAAGCAGGAACACACATATCCTGCTGGATTGCTTCAACCACTTCCGATACCTGACAGGAAGTGGGAGTGTTTATCGATGGACTTTATCACGGGCTTGCCAAAAGTCCAAAGTAAAGATTGCATATACGTAGTTGTCGATCGGCTAACAAAATATGCGCACTTTTTCTCGATCACTACGACATTCACCGCATCGCAGACTGTAGAGCTGTTCTTCAGAGAGGTATTCAGGTTACATGGTTTGCCTCGGACTATAGTCAGCGATAGAGACAGTCAGTTCATGAGCAACTTTTGGCAGGAGTTGTTCAGACTTTGTGGGACCGAACTGACACCGAGTACCAGCTACCATCCACAGACAGATGGACAGACAGAAATTGTCAATAAGTGGGTGAAAGGTTATTTGCGCAATTACATAGCTAGACAGCAGAGAGCTTGGGTGAGGTGGATATACCTCCGTGAATATTGTTATAACTCCACTCACCACATGACTATACAGATGACGCCCTTCATGGCATTGTACAGGTATGAGGCGCCCAACCTTTTGGATTTGATATTGAGTGATAGCAGAGTGCCTAGCGCAGGAGATATGATGCAGAGTCAGTAGGACATTTTGAGGTCTCTCAGAGACAATATCCAGCGAGCACAGAATCGGTAGAAGCAGTAAGCTGATCAAAAGAGGGTTGAGCATTCTTTTACAGTGGGTGACATGGTGTATCTCATGTACTCATTAAAATAAAAGGGATGCCATTAAATTAAATATTAGCCTAAGTATTGAAAAAGGGCGAATATTTATTATTAAATGCATTTTAATGGATTTTATGAGGAAAGGTCAAAATTTTGAGAAGGATATATATATTCTTTCAAAAGCAAATCGAACTCATTAGGTGATTATTCTAATTTGTCTTTATTCTTCTCTTGGAGAGCATTGGGGTTTGAGAAACCAAGGTTTCTGCAGATCATCGGATTTTGAAGAACGTTCCCTCTTCAGAGTCAGGCATATTGAGACTGTGCAATACCAGTTGAAGATTGTCAGTTGAATAACTTCATTCAGAGGTTATTACAGAGTTTCACAGTGGGGTTTTATTCAGAGTTAGATCGATTTTCCTTCCAAAAGGCGAATCTTGTATTCGCAAGGTTTGTTTGGCATTTGGCACGAATTTCAAGACAGTACGGATTTTCTCTTTGTTGGTACAGGCCATACAAATACAGCAGCAAGGTCATACTATCTCCTCTCAGCCAGACGTCTTGTTTTTGTGAGCTTCAGCTTCTTTCATCTTGGACGCCTAGGGTTTCTGGAGTTCTGGCGTGGATTTGGGAGTTGTAGTTGGCTTCATCTTCTCAGCCATACCTATACTACTTCATTAATGGCGGCTGCAAGCAATCAGGTTCCCCTTAAATAAAATATTGTTTTTTTCCCTTATATGTTCGATTTAATTCATTGTATGAGTTCTGGAGATCAATAAATGTATGCGCATTCATCTAGAGAGTTTTATTGATGCAAATCTATTGTCAATGAATTTATTATGAATTTTATAGTATTTTAGAGCAAAATCGCAATTTCTCTTTTATGGCAAAAACCTACAAAAAATCAAAAATACAGAAAACAAAACAAAACTTCAGTTTATTGGCCAGTGATCGGGTTGAGAGACACCTGGTCTCTTACAACAACCTCTTTATGCCTCAACCTGTTCTTGTTCCTACAAAGTAACACTACATTCAACTGTTCCTCATATTTCTACATCCAAAGAGCTGATTTCGTAGATGTGTGAAAAAGTCTTAAGCCCAAAACAAGGCTTCCAAAGATAACTCTTCAATCCAAACAACCCAACCCTTGGAAAGCCTCCACAGAATACAAAAGGACACCTATTTTGGCTCCAATACTTTCCCTCGAACTTGGGTGCCAAAACTTGGAAGATAAACATTACATTAAATGCAATAAATTATGGAAAACCAAGACACCTATTCCTCTTTCCAAGCACCCACTTGGAGAATCCCAACAATCACTCATTTATCCTTTCCTTATCTTTTATTATCCCATTTAAGTATTAACATGTGGAGAAAACAATATTAAATATTTATTTCCACAAATCACCTTTACCGCTACTAGTGGACCCATCAACCCTTATGAATATATTACAAACAATGGTGAGAATAAATTACAAAATACTTTCCCAATACACCCTAAGTGCCTAGGGACACTTTCCAAGGATGTTGGAACCATGCAATATGACATAGGATTTACAAGGTAGATGGCATCTTAATCCTAACAATTTTCACGTATCTTCCTGTCTCAATAAGAAGCAAATGACCCCTTGTAGATGTCTAAGTCATCAATTTATCCAAACGCCTCAATATTCCTTCTAAATGGGCATAACCACAATAAATACATAGAGTAATTCATCTAAATTGCATAAAAAAAAAAGGAAACAATATCAATCAATCTATTGTTGAAATGAGAGCACAAAAAATAAGGTAAATGAGAACGTAATTATTAAGGCTGCAGCCTAGCTAGTATGCCAATTATGAATATGATACCTGTAGAAACCCTTGTTTCCCCTGTTTCGGATTCTGACCGTTTTTTGAGAGTTTTTGTGTATTTTTGGTTTTTTGGTGTTTTTGAGCAAAAATGAAATAATGCGATTTTTGCAAGAATTCAATAATAAATGCAAATAAAATCATATAATTCTGGAAATGATAGAATCAATCGGAAATACTGATGCCAATCTATTTATTTAACTTCTGGATTTATTACAAATGAGATCCAATAACATGCAAGTAAAAAGGCAATGATTTTTTATGAAAACCTGGTATTTGCAGCAATGAATGATCTTCAAGAAAATGTACGGCTGAAATGATTGATCACTTATCCTGGCGCCAGAAGGAAGGATCCACTGCTAGTGAAATATGCGCCCCTAGTAATAAAGTCTGACTGCCAAAGATGAAGGTGATTTGCTCTAAAACAAAAGTACGCCCTTTCTTGAATGGTACGGCCAGGTACAGCAGGAGTACGGCTTTTTAAACAGCAATCAGCAAATGAATAAAGTACGGCCTCCACTCAAAACCCCAGATCTCAATGAAATAGGCGCCTGGATAGAAGAATGCTTTCTGGATGAAACCCCAAACAAAACTCTAAAGTGAATGATCTGTGAATGCTCTGTAATCTCTTCTGGATGAAGAAATCTCTTGCCTGGCAATAAATCAGATGATATTTCACAACCTCTGAATTGCTTTCACTGGAGATGGCTCATTCCCCAATGCTCTGAGACTGAAACCCTTGGCTTTCGTGCTTTGGTTGAAGACTTGCTCAAATTTCAATAATCAATAACATAATGAGCTTGAATTTCAATACAAAACCTTATACTCTCTGAAAAGTGCGATTTTCCTCAATTAGGGATCATTAAAATAAATTCGAACTTTTTATTTTAATATTTCAATAGTCTCCGGACAAATTTTTAATTATAAAATATAATTAAAAACGTCCCCTTCCATGATGGGCGACCCCTTCCAATATTTCACTTAAGTTATAATATAAAAATATTATAACTTTATATTATATGCTCCATTTAATTAATATTTAATTAATCAATCAAATATTAATAACTCCCTCAAGAAACGTCTGATGCACGAACCGTCTGAAGCTGGCGAACCAAGGAGTGATTCTGCACGTGATCAAACTATACTGCTAAAAATAGCAGGGGTCCCTCGCTGAGTGCCAAATACTGCTAAAAATAGCAACTCAAGCAAAAAGTAACCAAATGAGCCTAACCAAAGCCAATGATCAAATAATCGACCTCCGCTGCCAAGCTCCATCATCCTCTATCCATCCCCATCAGCCTACGAGATCGCATAATAGGCTAATCGTATGCTCTGAGAGATGTCAACTAGAAGGGGACATGATAGTCCGCCCCTCCTGAAATTGCTTGTCCTCAAGCAATCTCAACTCCGGATGCTGCAAATATCCTCGCTCTCCCATGTAGCATCCTCCACTGGCAAATCTCTCCATTTCACTAAATATTCCCTGATAGTCCTCCTACGCAACGCTCTCTTTGTACTCCGTGATGGACTCAGTACTAAGATCAACTTTCCCTCATCATCTAAGGGAGGTAAAACCAAAGGTACCACACGGTGTCCCAATGCCTTCTTGAGACGTGACACTGCTCTCACGGAAGCTCTAGCCTCATAAGCCACCTCTCCAACACGCCTCAGGATCCTAAAGGACGTAATATCGTGGCTTAAGCTTCTCTGACCCACTCTTCCTCAGAGTAGACTGACGGTAGGGCTGCAGCATAAGATAAACCATGTCACCCACCTCAAAATGCCTCTCGGTTCTCTTCTGATCTGCGTACTGCTTTTGCTGATTTTGTGCCTTGGCAATATTTTCCTTGAGAGCCCTCATAGTATCCTAACTCTCCTGCAACAAGTCGCCAGCACTCGGCACTCTACTGTCACTCAGTAGCAAATCCAGAAAATTCGGCGCCTCATAACCGTACAACACCATGAAAGGGGACATCTGAATGTTCATATGGAATGTCGTGTTGTACCAATACTCACACAAATGAATCCATTTGACCCATGCCTTCTGCTGCCCTGCAATATAGTTCCTGAGGTAACCTTCCACCCACTTATTCACTATCTCCGTCTGCCCATCGGTCTGCGGGTGGTAACTGGTGCTCGGTGTAAGTTCGGTCCCATAGAGTCTGAACACCTCCTGCCAGAAGTGACTCAAGAACCGACTATCCCTGTCGCTCACTATGCTCTGAGGCAACCCATGTAGTATGAATACCTCACGGAAGAAGACCTCTGCCACCTGTGTAGCTGTGTAGGTAGTGGTAATCGGAAAGAAGTGGGCATACTTCGTCAGCCAATCCACAACTACATATATGCAATCCCGTCCTTGGGCTTTAGGCAAGCCCGTAATGAAGTCTATCGACAGGCATTCCCACTTCCTGTCAGGAATCGGAAGTGGCTGCAATAATCCTACCAGGTACGTGTTCTCCTGCTTGTTTTGCTGACAAACAGGGCACTCACGCACGTATTGAAGAACATCTGCCTTAAGTCCTTTCCATGTGAATCTCTCCCGAATCTGTCTGTAGGTTTTGAAATACCCGGGATGTCCTGCAGTAGTGTTGTGACCTTTTTCACACATCGCCCCATTGCAAATGGGGACCCCCTAATTTTGGCTTTGCTTTTCGGTCGTTTTGGTCTGTCTCTCTTTTCTACTATCTGTCTTTTCGGGATTGTGCCCATCATTGAGTTTAAACTGGAAATTTTGGTCAAGTCCGAAAATTAGGGTTTTGAATTTTCCAGCCAACCTGAAGTCAAATGAGGTGAATAAATTGAAAATTGAGACTAACACTATTGTTAGTATGCTTCCAGCAGGTTTCCACCGAAATTTCGTCAAAATCCGAGTACTTACTATTTTTAGTAAGTGTGCAATTACAAGCAATCCCTTCTACCGACATTCAAGAGCACCTCAAAGGCTACTGTGAAAATTTGGAGCAAAATCCATCGACTACTATTTTAGCATTCCGCTTCCTGGCAAATTTGCGGGTGCGATAGACAAGTCTCAATGTTGGCATATTATTCCTTCAGTTTTTCGACCTTCATGGGTGATATGACATGCAAAGTATGACGATGGTTTTCAAGATCCGAAATGCCCTTCTGAGGTCAGATATTAGGGTTTGCATGCGACGCTAAAAGATACCAGATATTCTTCGGTTTCCAAGAGCTTCAAGGACAGTGTAACATGCAAATGGAGCTGACCACTTTTTGGAAACTTACTATTTTTAGCCAGTGCTTGCATGTTGGAGATTTTTCTGGGTTTTTCTGGGTTTTTCAAGATTTTTCGGGCAGTACGACACGCGAAATCATCCGGCAGCCGGTCGGTCACTTTTCCGGCCGCCTTCTATTTTTAGCAGGTATCTCTCAGGCAGCCACTCAGCACTTCAGAACTGCAAACTGACCATCATGCAACTGAAACGAGGTCAAATGGAGCTCATTTGAGCAACATGCACAAAATTAGGGTTTCAAGCTTCAGCGCTAAAAATGAGGAATCAGAGGTCAAAATATTCAAAACTGAGGTATCCATCATGATCAGCATCCTTTCGAGAATCTGCTAGCAAAATTTGAAGGCAATCGGAGAACCTGCTATTTTTAGTAAAATGTTCCGGGCGCAGGCTATAGATAGAAAGTTGATCGCAAGCTCCGGCACAGACAGGCAAGTTCACCAACAACGGGCACACTGTCCAGATTTCAAGGCAAACAGAGTTACAGGGAATGAAAAATCAGACAATTGCTTTTTTTTTAGCAGACATGAGCAGAGGAATTAGGGTTTCCTAAAATCAAGGGTGAAACACGAAAGTTAGGCAGAAGCAGCATTCAGTCACAATCAACACCCTTCAAGCAATCAACACGCAAAATTTGAAGGCATTCCGAGCAATTGCTATTTTTAGTAAGTCGCTAAAAATAGCAGGTGCAGACAGATATCCGGCATCAGCAGCTCAACCACATCTCGAGATTCGAAACAAAGCAAAATCCAGCCTTTTTAGTGCAAAATTGACAAACTTTCTAAAAATAGCAAATTAGGGCAAGCACGATCAAGTCACTCTAAATTGGACAAATGGCATAAAATTCATTGAAATTGATAAATTTTCAAGTCCAGCATCCAAAGCTTGCTTTAAAAGGCCAAAGACAGATCAAAATCTTGAAGTGTTTGAAGAATGGAAGTTCACCCTCCTTCTAGCGCCAATTCTGTTGGCGACTTTATTTTGCGTTGGTGCGGTCACGAAAAACACGTCAACAAGTAGGTACATCATGAAAGGCTCGCATGATAATGTTCTTCACCTCTGAAACTGGGACCAAATAAATCCTGTTCTTGTAAATGATCAAGTCATTCACAAGCGTGTACCTGGTATCAATCGTCGATCCCTCAACAATGCTGGAGGCCCAAGTATCCTTGGCATACTCTGCCACAATCATATGCCTCCAATCTTCTGAAATGTGAACCATAGAGCTCAAATATGGCCTGCGTGAAAGAGCATCAACTACTACATTCTGTGTACCTTTGATATACGAGATATCAAAGTCATATGCCTGCAATTTGCTCACCCACTTCTGCTGACGATCATTGAGATCTCGCTGCCCTAGGAAGTGTTTCAAACTGTTGTGATCAGTTTTGATGCAAAATTTGCTGCCAACAAGATATTCCCTAAATTTTGCTAAGGCATGCATTATAGCGAGCATCTCCTTATTGTAAATGTTGTAGAGTCTCTCTGGCCCTCTGAGTTTACGGCTCTCATATACAATAGGGTGCTTGTCCTGCATAAGCACCGCTCCAATGCCCTCATCTGATGCATCGCACTGAAGCTCCAAAGGCTTCGAAAAGTCAGTGCCAACTTGGGCAGGGTCCAACTTTGACCAACAAAATGGAAGTCAGGGATGAGTGAATAACCACCGAATCGATAGAACCCAACAAACCTAAGCAGCTTGTAAGGTTTGAGAATTTGGATTTCTTAGGATCCATTCCCTGCACAGATATGGGAAACAATTGGACGATGATAGGACTTACGGGTGAAAGAAAAATAAATTATGCCATTTCCTTAAGTGGATGAAAACAATTAAAAGGTGGACCCAATATGATAATGACAACTAAATGTCACTGTGATGACATCTTAAATTCTTTTCTTAGCATGCACCATCTCATAATAAGGTCATACGAGGTATTGGAACCTGTTTTTGAAGTCCATTCAGGCGGTCTTGTATGCGTAAGGTTTTTCTTTACCACAATCAAGAAGTAATGGATTTTGCTAAATGAGCAACCTCTGGGCCAGATCTGTTTGGGCTTTAGCCTCCCTCAGCCAGCAATGCTGAGGTTCAAAGCATGTTTTCAGCCGTATGTGATGAATTCAGTTTATGAGTTCTGGAAATGACGGCATCTAGAGATGAAATTTTTTGATTTGGTAGTATTTTTAGAAGGATCAACATCAAAAATCTCCACAAGGAAGAGCAGTGAATGAAGCCACTTCTGACTCGAGTTCTACAAGTAACAGAGTTCAGAAGGGGAGATGGATCTTTAACCCTAACCTTGAACTCCTCAGTGAGCTCATTTCTCAGCAGATGAAATCATCAAGAAGGTGACCCTCTTCCTGCCAACACTCCACGAATCCCAAAAACTCCTGACACTGGTGTTCCACATCACTTCATACTCAATTTAACTTCAAATAGATGCCCTTACGGACAATTGGTCAGACCTTTGAATAGAAGCAAATCCCCTTGTAGATGTTAAGTATCCAAACAGACAGATTCCTTCTAAAGGTATTAACGGGTCAAGTACATGAGGGTCTAAATTGCCATAACTCAAAGTGGAAAGAAAAATAACAATCAATCTCTTGTTGAAATGAGTTCAGCACAAAAAATGTAAGTCGTAAATGATCGAACGTAAATTATTAAGGCTAGCAGCGCTAAAGATTATTCGTATCTAGGTCTCCAATCCCACACCTCTCAGAAGCTCTCTCCTCTCGTGTAAATAAATCAGCTAAAGGTAATCCTCTCTCCGACATCCGGTGGTACTAACTCCACCTCGCTTGTTGCCATAAGTGTGTTCCGCGAACAACTCCTCATGCTCTTTCACTTGCAATAGCCTCATCGCCCCGCTCGCTTGTGCAGGCCTTAGTGGGTCTGCCTGTCCGCGGAAACATTCTAGGTGTCAGCCAGGATCCCCGTACCTCATCAAGCCACGATGTGGTGACTGCCTCCTCGGAGTACCCAATCTCTTAAGTGCTACTGTCAACTGCTGCAACACATCATTAGACTGTCGTTGACCTGCTCGTAGATCTCTAAGAGCGAGTAGAACCTCTGCATTGTCCTGATCCCTAGGGTTTTGAGGGATCTCTGTTCTAGGATTATCTGTTCTGTCAGCCATGTTTCCCGGCTGCCTGTTCAAACCCTGTTGCCTGTCAATCAAGGCTCGCCTGCGTGTATAATACCTGTGTGACCCAACCTCTTCTGGCTGCATAAGAGTGCTAAACCCTCAGGATGGCAGGATTTAGCTCTGATACCACTGTAGAAACCCTTGTTTCCCCTATTTCGGATTCTGACTGTTTTTTGAGAGTTTTTGTGTATTTTTGGTTTTTTGGTGTTTTTGAGCAATAATGAAATAATGCGATTTTTGCAAGAATTCAATAATAAATGCAAATAAAATCATATAATTCTGGAAATGATAGAATCAATCGGAAATAATCGATGCCAATCTATTTGTATTTTAACTTCCTCGGATTGCATCAAGCAAATGAGATCCAATAACATGCAAGTAAAAAGGCAATGATTTTTTATGAAAACCTGGTATTTGCAGCAATGAATGATCTTCAAGAAAATGTACGGCTGAAATGATTGATCACTTTTCCTGGCGCCAGAAGGAAGGATCCACTGCTAGTGAAATATGCGCCCCTAGTAATAAAGTCTGACTGCCAAAGATGAAGGCGATTTGCTCTGAAACAAAAGTACGCCCTTTCTTGAATGGTACGGCCAGGTACAGCAGGAGTACGGCTTTTTAAACAGCAATCAGCAAATGAATAAAGTACGGCCTCCACTCAAAACCCTAGATCTCAATGAAATAGGCGCCTGGATAGAAGAATGCTTTCTGGATGAAACCCCAAACAAAACTCTGAAGTGAATGATCTGTGAATGCTCTGTAATCTCTTCTGGATGAAAAAATCTCTTGCCTGGCAATAAATCGGATGATATTTCACAACCTCTGAATTGCTTTCACTGGAGATGGCTTGTTCCCCAATGCTCTGAGACTGAAACCCTTGGCTTCCGTGCTCTGGTTGAAGACTTGCTCAAATTTCAATAATCAATAACATAATGAGCTTGAATTTCAATGCAAAACCTTATACTCTTTGAAAAGTGCGATTTTCCTCAATTAGGGATCATTAAAATAAATTCGAACTTTTTATTTTAATATTTCAAGAGTCTCCGGACAAATTTTTAATTATAAAATATAATTAAAAACGTCCCCTTCCATGATGGGCGACCCCTTCCAATATTTCACTTAAGTTATAATATAAAAATATTATAACTTTATATTATATGCTCCATTTAATTAATATTTAATTAATCAATCAAATATTAATAACTCCCTCAAGAAACGTCCGATGCACGAACCGTCTGAAGCTGGCGAACCAGGGAGTGATTTTGCACGTGATCAAACTATACTGCTAAAAATAGCAGGGGTCCCTCGCTGAGTGCCAAATACTGCTAAAAATAGCAACTTAGGCAAAAAGTGTCCGAATGAGCCCGAACGAAAGCCAACTGATCAAATACTGACCTCTGAAGCCAAGCCAAGCTCCATCAAGACCCTCTATCCATCCCATCAGCCTACGAGGGTCGCATAATAGGCTAATCCATATGCTCAGAGAGATGTCAACTAGAAGGGGACATGACAATACCTCTTGTGAGAACAACGGTCTTTTGACATTTTCCACTTTACCATAGATTATTTCAAAATTGTATGTCCTTGTGTACAACAGAAGATAAAGCCTTGACAAGTCCCACTTTAACGCATGACAAAGCTCAGGAGTAAGCTGAGCCTTGCAAATTTGCAGGCACCCTCAGAGGTACAACAGGAGATAAAGTCTTGACAAGTTTCACGGATCTTCCCGCTGAAAGACAGCAAAGGACCTCTCGCAGATATCTCAATGTCATCAATTTGTCCAGATCCGTTAGTATTTCTTTTAAATGCAATAACATCCTCTATTCTTGTTCTGCTAGATGAGAACCTATTGCAGATATTTCATTGTCATCAGTTTGTCCGGATCCCTAAATATTCCTTGCAAAAGCCATAACGTCCTCTAGTCTTATTCTGCCAGAATGAGAGGGTTATAAGTATTTCAGATTGATCATATTTTAATCTCCAAGAGAATATCAGGCAATTAAAGCTTTCACTCCAGCAATATATGAAGTTATCCAAAAACCATCCTCTTGTTTTAACAATGGCAAATCAGTTTTAAATGGAAATATCCCCATATCTTTTCTCCTCAGCCAGGACTAATTTTGCTTTGTAAATTTATGTTGATTCAAGCCATCAAAACCTTTAATGACATCACTATCCACAATTCTAGAGTAAATTTTGTCCCTTGAAAGAACATGGAATTCAATATTTTGAATTGGTCACGTTATTTAAAAGCACAAATGAATCCTGTTTTGAACTTTAAGTATCAACTCTTCCAATTACAAAAAAATGAGTTAAAATCCCTTCATATCCTTAAGGTTATGCCAATCAATAAAATTATTTCTTTAGGTCGAGGAGAGAGAACGAGTAACATCCACAATATCATAAAGGGAAATGTTTCAAATACAGAAGAGAACAAGGAAGCAGAGAAAAATACCATAAAATTAAGGGAGAATAACCTAGTACACACCTGAGGGTCATAACCTTTAGCAGCAACCAATAAACCCCCAACACGAATCAATGGCAGGCAATACTCGGCTGACATGAAATATATCACCATATGAAGCAAATCATTATATGCTACATCAAAAATAAATAGAAGGTTTGACCTATATCATCTAACCAAAGTAAAATGTTACTCGTATATGCATGCTTCTGACCAAGGATGAAGGAAAAATGAGTGGAAAAATCACCATAATATTGCTGCTGATAGATAACATCTCCTACCTAGAACCCTCATTTCTGCCACAGCTCTTGCCACTGCAACATCATACATCTCTCTGAACTCTGGGCTTTGACCAGCATCCTGCATTGTTGCATAGAAGCAAGCTAACAATAAATTATTGCAGAAACTGCATTTTTTGTAGTCATATGATTTTTTAAAGAGGCATAATCCAATTTCACAAGAAACCAACAATATCAGCATTGAAAATTTTATCAAGGCCTTACAAGAGAGTACATAAAGCTTTTTTAAGACATTAAAAATTAATTAATTTCCAAAATAATGCTAGGAAGTTCGGGCAAGAGAAGACTTGATTATTTTTAATGCTTCTCTTCAGTGCCATGACACCAGTCAAATATCAATTGACTGACCTGTAACTAATTATAGCTAGCATCCTGAAAGTATTTCTGCTTTGAATAATAATGGGCCTCCAACTTGGAATAATGATACCTTTGTGCTGTATGTTTAGCTTCACATGCCACACTTCCAGCCACCATTACATAATTTTAGTAGTTATTACAACTCACACATACAAGTTCAACTATCTTAACAGTTTGTTGTTATATGGAACATCTAGGGCATGATAAAAGAGAATGATCACAAAGCAGATTAATCAGTGGCTTCTAGAAATAAAATCCCAGTGACAAAATCATATTTCTGTCAGGCAAATACAGTGCTAAATGTCAGAAAAAAAAAGTAACATTGTAGACCCAGGGACCAACTAAGCATTCCTCAGCATAAGATTCTTTATCTACTGTGTGGAAAGCAGGCAACTAAATGAACAGATAGAAACACAAACCTTTTCGTGACAAATTTTAGACCTCGTACCAAGTTTCGGTGTCAAGGGGAAAAATGTGAAGAACATAAGATCAATTTTTGGGTTTATGAAGATATAATACTATTGTGTTGTTTTTAGTTTTTGGTGCAATTTATCAGTTTACAGACCATACTACTCGTTCTTACAGGAAATCGCACTATTTCTGTTATTGCTAGCAGTACCACCAAGGGGGGCATTGACCAAATCAAGTCATACAAATGGATAATGATGAGCCTAGGGATGGCATCTGAGTTATTTGCTTCTCTTTAATCTAATTCCATCAGTCTTTATTATCATATCTAACCATACAAGAGTTGGGTATTGAGTTTATGCTATGAACTTTCCTAAGACCTTGTTAGGAAAAGGTGTGTTGTTCACCTTGCATAATGTTACAATGTAATTTAATATTATTTGTGGTGCACCTAGGGGATCTAGGGATGTGTGCATCACATGGGTTAAACATTCTTGGGAATGCTGTATGTGTTGTATATAGCATTGGGATAAATATTTAATATTGGGAAACTTAATACCAAAAAGTAAATGACGGGGGAAATGGTTTTGTAAGCTCATGGTATAAGTTACATGGTTTGTGTAATACCACTTGGTGGTTTTTTTGCAAGCTTATGTCTATAAAAGCAAGCACATGTGTAATTGTCTAAGGTTGGCCATTTTGGGGTTGGCTTGTGAGAGCATCTTTTGTAGGTTGCACATGTGAGGGTTTGAAGCATGGCATGGAATGTGTGGTTGCATGCTTGTTCACATGGAGTGCATGTAGAGAGCTTGATGTTTCAGAAGTGTTCATGGAGACTCTAAAGATGTATTGTAATGATTTGATTGCTGAATAATACATGGATGATGGATGCTTTCAGAGGTTGGATTTCTCCCTCTTGAGGGTTTTCCTAAGGTATATTTTGTGTCATCTTTGATGGTACGTTGTCTATTCTTTTGCGTATGGATTATGAATACTTGTTTGCAGATTTCTCTATTTGGGTTATGTGGAAATTGTCATAGATGGCTGCAAATTTCCTTCCAAGCCTGATCACACATCCTACGTACTGACCACATCTTTTCATTGATTGATCACTATTGTTAAAGGCTATTATATGAAGTCATACTAGTCCCTGTGTGAGCCATACAACCTATTTGAGCAGCTTTTTTAGTGATTGATTTATAACTGATGATATCCTTCTACTAGTGGTGCAATTGTCGTTAACTCTTTCCCAACTGCATTTATTTTGGCACAAAGTCCAAGTTCAAATGTTGAATCTAAGGGTTCCATACAAACTACAGTATTGTATTAAGTTTGAAAAATACTAATATTTGAATGCGGGCCATACTCTACTTTCAGGTCGTACCATCTCAATATGGGGTTGTATTTTCCTTTAAGGTCTAATATGTTGTTTAGATTTCACTTTTTTTGTATGGATGCAATTTTGTTGGGGTTTAACAGTCAAACAAATCAGAATTTTATGGATATCGGTAAAATACCATTTATCCTTGCATATAATTGTACCACTTAATAGTTGCGCTGGGCAAGAAATTTGGTGTTGCAAACTTCATTTTCTGCTGTTCCAATCATAGTTTACATACTCGGAATTGGAGAGTACTCGGCAAGCCCAAAAATCTTGACTCAGAAAAAACTCGGCAAATACTCAGCAAATGTGTGTGGATATTTATGTATGTGTATACTCAGGACTGCACTGTGCACACATACATATCTATAAACATACACAGGATGCCAAGTTTTCATGCATATACACATAGAGACATATTTATACACACACAAACATGCCAAGTTTGTGGGTTTTTTGCGAACTACTGGCGATTACTCGATAATTTGACAGGAGAAAATCCATATACATACTGCCCGTGAGTAAAAGCAGAAATTACTCGGCATGCAGATTTTTTGGAGATTACTCGGCTACTTAGAGAGTATGTAAACTATGGTTCCAATCATTATTTGAGGAATCTGATATTATTTCCAAACCTAATCATACCATTCCAGGTATCATTTTTATTCTAGGTACTAGCTTATAATTTACAAGCATTTTAATTTTAGTTGAGCACAGAGATTTCCAATGATTTTTCTTGTTATTGCTACTAATATAGTCAAGGGAATCTAAGTTTGAATGCTGATTTCATACTTATTGTCTACAATGTAATAAAATGGTCAGTTTACTCCCAATATTTGAATTTCAAAGATCCTAGACAATTCACTACCAAATCCCTATTATCATTGTAAAGATCTTGGTTTATCTGCTAGATCCATTTTATTTTCAATATTTTATCTGCCAACTTGGCCTGTATCAGATTTGGGTGATATAGTCTATCTTTTTGGCATTGGCGTATTTCATTTGTTATCAACTAATTTGGGTTGATCAGAATTTGGCATTTTGCATATCATTAGCTGCCATTTTGGCATTGATCGATTCTATGAATTTGAAATTATATGTAATTTGGCCAGCTAGCCACTAATATCTTGTTATTTAATTCCATTGTTGTTGTTCTAGTCTCTGTATACTCTCACCTTGAACACATTGGGAATTTGGTGATCAGAAAGAGTTAAGGTTTGAGTGACTACAAAAAAAATTACTGGATCTGAGCTAACGCTATAGCAGAGACACTAACCAAGAGACCTAACTTTTAAAAAAATTGGACCTACCAATGATACGCTTAATAATCAGGTTCATGTTCTAAGTTGAATTCAATGAGCACATGCTACTCTCAAAATTGAACAAAGCCGTAATAAATTTGATGACCTAAAAATATGTTGAAATGGGACAATCATCTCTGAAATGTCAAAAAATCTATTCCATAAGCAAAATGATGAGAATTACAAATCTGATTTTATGTGAATGACTGAAGTGCTAAAACAAAACAATGTTGGAAGCATGCATCTATCAATTTTGTTTTAAAACCCTTCTAAAAAGAATTGAAGTCATCCACTATTTCAATCACACTATAATATAGCCTGAAATTGAATTTTTCCATAAAACAAGGCAATCTTACAATTAAGGATACAAGATATTGGTGGCTAGCCAACCAAATTACATTTAATTTCAAATTCATAGAATCAATCAATGTCAAAATGGCAACTAGTGATAATGCAAATTCCAATCAAACCAAACTAATTGATAACAAGCAAAAATGCTTCAATGCAAAAATTGCTAAATATATCACCCGATTCCAATACACGCCAAGCTAGCAAATAATATACTAAAAATAAAATGGATCCAGTGGATAAACTGACCAGAATTTCTACAATGATAGCAGGGATCCAGCAATGAACTATCCAAGATCTTTGAAATTCCAATACTAGCAATAAACCAATCAGCTTAAAATATTGTAGACAATAAGTATGAAATCAGCATTCAAACTCAGTTTCCCTTGACTATATCAGTAGCAATGACAAGCAAAATCACTAGAAATCTCCACGCTCAACTGAAATTAAAATGCTTGTAACTCATAAGGAAATACCCAAAATATAGATGATACATGGAATGGTATGATCAAGTCTGGAAATAATATCAAACGCCTCAAATAATGATTGGAAAAGCAGATAATGAAGTTTGCAGCACCAAATTTATTGCCTAGCTCAACTATTAAGTGGTACGCTATATGCAAGGATAAATGGTATTTACCAATATCCATAAAATTCTGATTTTTCTAACAGTTAAACCCCAACAAAACTGCATCCTTGCCAACATCAGGAACTTGGTGATCAATAAAGCTAGGACTTAAGTGATAGCAAAATAAATTAGTGGATTTGAGTAATGCCCTACTAGGAACACTACAACACCAAGAGACCTAGCTTTAAAAAATTTGCACTACCAGTGATCCCCTTAATTGTTAAATTTAGTGATCAGATTAAATGCACAGAAAATTAATTAAAATCAGACACAATAACACAGCAGATACCCTGGGAAAACACTCCTCTTGAGGGAGAAAAACCCAACAACAATATATCTCTTCTATATTGAACAATAATGAAGTCACTTTTACAATAGAGGCCGAAATGAACTAACACATCCACTAAAATCTGATTCTCTGGAATATCAGATTGAAGATAAACTCAGCCAACTATAAGAATCAATCTCTTCTCAAATGATAAACTCGAACTGCCTTAGTAGGAATTCGCACTTCAAAGAATAAAATCGAACTTCTCCAATTGATGATAAACAATGTAAATGCCAATGGATATATATACACATCAAAGATGAAGAGTCGTGTCTCTCCAAGACAAGTCGGCTTGAATAGAAGAATGAATCTTAACAATAAAACATGACCAATCGCAGCTCTTCAAGAGGTCGGCCTCATAGCAAATCGTGCCTCCTTAAAGAATGACGTGTCTCCAAAATTCACGCCTCCAGGTGAAGAGATGTCGGCCTTGATAAATAGACAACTTTCAATAACAAATATTAGATCTTGTTTTGATAAAAGACGTGACTCATAAAAGTGACTTAAGTCGGCTCCAAAAGAAATATAAGTATAATTTAAATAGCCGTTTAGGCTATGTTTAATTATCTCCATACTTGGGTCTACAAGAAGCAGCTCGTCGCTGCTAGAACATCAACACTCCCTCTCAGCTAGGGATGATACTTCCAGCTGCACAAGACATATCACCTCAACGTGATGTCTACCACAATGGCTACAACCAAATGTGGAAAGGAA